>CAJVRQ020000097.1:0-63495 GCA_911728435.2 Apoderus coryli
TTAAGCGTAAATAAGCAATTTAGAACGAATTAGCGCATTTTGTTACTAAAATTTTGTTATTTAGAATTAAACGTTCAAATGGCTCCCAAAAAGCTGTTTTCTCACTTAGAATGTAAAAGTAAATTTTATTAGTCAAAAGAAATTAGATTAAGCATAAAAAAGCAAATTTGAACGAATTAGAGAGTTTTGTTACTAAAATTTTGTTATTTAGAATTAAACGTTCAAATGGCTGCCAAAAAGCTGTTGTCTCACTTAGAATTTAAAAGTAAATTTTATTAGTCAAAAGAAATTAGACTAAGCATAAAAAAAGCAAATTAGAACGAATTAGAGCGTTTTGTTACTAAAATTTTGTTAATTAGAATTAAACTTTTCAAATGGCTCCCAAAAAGCTGTTTTCTCACTTAGAATTTAAAAGTAAATTTTATTAGTGAAAATAAGTTAGATTAAGCGTAAATAGGCAATTTACAACGAATTAGCGCGTTTTGTTACTAAAATTTTGTTATTTAGAATTAAACGTTCAAATGGCTCCCAAAAAGCTGTTTTCTCACTTAGAATTTAAAAGTAAATTTTATTAGTGAAAATAAGTTAGATTAAGCGTAAATAAGCAATTTAGAACGAATTAGCGCATTTTGTTACTAAAATTTTGTTATTTAGAATTAAACGTTCAAATGGCTCCCAAAAAGCTGTTTTCTCACTTAGAATGTAAAAGTAAATTTTATTAGTCAAAAGAAATTAGATTAAGCATAAAAAAGCAAATTTGAACGAATTAGAGAGTTTTGTTACTAAAATTTTGTTATTTAGAATTAAACGTTCAAATGGCTGCCAAAAAGCTGTTGTCTCACTTAGAATTTAAAAGTAAATTTTATTAGTCAAAAGAAATTAGACTAAGCATAAAAAAGCAAATTAGAACGAATTAGAGCGTTTTGTTACTAAAATTTTGTTAATTAGAATTAAACTTTTCAAATGGCTCCCAAAAAGCTGTTTTCTCACTTAGAATTTAAAAGTAAATTTTATTAGTCAAAAGAAATTAGATTAAGCATAAAAAAGCAAATTAGAGAGAATTAGAGCGTTTAGTTACTAAAATTTTGTTAATTAGAATTAAACTTTTCAAATGGCTCCCAAAAAGCTGTTTTCTCACTTAGAATTTAAAAGTAAATTTTATTAGTCAAAAGAAATTAGATTAAGCATAAAAAAGCAAATTAGATCGAATTAGAGCGTTTTGTTACTAAAATTTTGTTATTTAGAATTAAACTTTTCAAATGGCTCCCAAAAAGCTGTTTTCTCACTTAGAATTTAAAAGTAAATTTTATTAGTCAAAATAAGTTAGATTATGCGTAAATAATCAATTTAGAACGATTTAGCGCGTTTTGTTACTAAATTTTTGTTATTTAGTATTAAACTTTTCAAATGGCTCCCAAAAAGCTGTTTTCTCACTTAGAATATAAAAGTAAATTTTATTAGTCAAAAGAAATTAGATTAAGCATAAAAATGCAAATTAGAACGAATTAGAGCGTTTTGTTACTAAAATTTTGTTAATTAGAATTAAACTTTTCAAATGGCTCCCAAAAAGCTGTTTTCTCACTTAGAAATTAAAAGTAAATTTTATTAGTCTAAAGAAATTAGATTAAGCATAAAAAAGCAAATTAGAACGATTAGCGCGTTTTGTTACTAAAATTTTGTTATTTAGAATTAAACTTTTCAAATGGCTCCCAAAAAGCTGTTTTCTCACTTAGAATTTAAAAGTAAATTTTATTAGTGAAAATAAGTTAGATTAAGCGTAAATAAGCAATTTAGAACGAATTAGCGCATTTTGTTACTAAAATTTTGTTATTTAGAATTAAACTTTTCAAATGGCTCCCAAAAAGCTGTTTTCTCACTTAGAATGTAAAAGTAAATTTTATTAGTCTAAAGAAATTAGATTAAGCATAAAAAAGCAATTTAGAACGAATTAGCGCGTTTTGTTACTAAAATTTTGTTATTTAGAATTAAACGTTCAAATGGCTCCCCAAAAGCTGTTTTCTCACTTAGAATTTAAAAGTAAATTTTATTAGTCAAAAGAAATTAGATTAAGCATAAAAAAGCAAATTAGAACGAATTAGAGCGTTTTGTTACTAAAATTTTGATATTTAGAATTAAACTTTTCAAATGGCTCCCAAAAAGCTGTTTTCTCACTTAGAATTTAAAAGTAAATTTTATTAGTCTAAAGAAATTATATTAAGCATAAAAAAGCAAATTAGAACGATTTAGAGCGTTTTGTTACTAAAATTTTGTTATTTAGAATTAAACTTTTCAAATGGCTCCCAAAAAGCTGTTTTCTCACTTAGAATTTAAAAGTTAATTTTATTAGTCAAAAGAAATTAGATTAAGCGTAAAAAAGCAAATTAGAACGATTTAGCGCGTTTTGTTACTAAAATTTTGTTATTTAGTAATTAAACTTTTCAAATGGCTCCCAAAAAGCTGTTTTCTCACTTAGAATTTAAAAGTAAATTTTATTAGAGAAAATAAGTTAGATTAAGCGTAAATAAGCAATTTAGAACGAATTAGCGCGTTTTGTTACTAAAATTTTGTTATTTAGAATTAATCGTTCAAATGGCTCCCAAAAAGCTGTTTTCTCACTTAGAATTTAAAAGTAAATTTTATTAGTCTAAAGAAATTAGATTAAGCATAAAAAAGCAAATTAGAACGATTTAGAGCGTTTTGTTACTAAAATTTTGTTATTTAGAATTAAACTTTTCAAATGGCTCCCAAAAAGCTGTTTTCTCACTTAGAATTTAAAAGTTAATTTTATTAGTCAAAAGAAATTAGATTAAGCATAAAAAAGCAAATTAGAACGATTAGCGCGTTTTGTTACTAAAATTTTGTTATTTAGAATTAAACTTTTCAAATGGCTCCCAAAAAGCTGTTTTCTCACTTAGAATTTAAAAGTAAATTTTATTAGTGAAAATAAGTTAGATTAAGCGTAAATAAGCAAATTAGAACGATTTAGCGCGTTTTGTTACTAAAATTTTGTTATTTAGTAATTAAACTTTTCAAATGGCTCCCAAAAAGCTGTTTTCTCACTTAGAATTTAAAAGTAAATTTTATTAGAGAAAATAAGTTAGATTAAGCGTAAATAAGCAATTTAGAACGAATTAGCGCGTTTTGTTACTAAAATTTTGTTATTTAGAATTAATCGTTCAAATGGCTCCCAAAAAGCTGTTTTCTCACTTAGAATTTAAAAGTAAATTTTATTAGTCTAAAGAAATTAGATTAAGCATAAAAAAGCAAATTAGAACGATTTAGAGCGTTTTGTTACTAAAATTTTGTTATTTAGAATTAAACTTTTCAAATGGCTCCCAAAAAGCTGTTTTCTCACTTAGAATTTAAAAGTTAATTTTATTAGTCAAAAGAAATTAGATTAAGCATAAAAAAGCAAATTTGAACGAATTAGAGAGTTTTGTTACTAAAATTTTGTTATTTAGAATTAAACGTTCAAATGGCTGCCAAAAAGCTGTTGTCTCACTTAGAATTTAAAAGTAAATTTTATTAGTGAAAATAAGTTAGATTAAGCGTAAATAAGCAATTTAGAACGAATTAGCGCATTTTGTTACTAAAATTTTGTTATTTAGAATTAAACGTTCAAATGGCTCCCAAAAAGCTGTTTTCTCACTTAGAATGTAAAAGTAAATTTTATTAGTCAAAAGAAATTAGATTAAGCATAAAAAAGCAAATTTGAACGAATTAGAGAGTTTTGTTACTAAAATTTTGTTATTTAGAATTAAACGTTCAAATGGCTGCCAAAAAGCTGTTGTCTCACTTAGAATTTAAAAGTAAATTTTATTAGTGAAAATAAGTTAGATTAAGCGTAAATAAGCAATTTAGAACGAATTAGCGCATTTTGTTACTAAAATTTTGTTATTTAGAATTAAACGTTCAAATGGCTCCCAAAAAGCTGTTTTCTCACTTAGAATGTAAAAGTAAATTTTATTAGTCAAAAGAAATTAGATTAAGCATAAAAAAGCAAATTTGAACGAATTAGAGAGTTTTGTTACTAAAATTTTGTTATTTAGAATTAAACGTTCAAATGGCTGCCAAAAAGCTGTTGTCTCACTTAGAATTTAAAAGTAAATTTTATTAGTCAAAAAAAATTAGACTAAGCATAAAAAAGCAAATTAGAACGAATTAGAGCGTTTTGTTACTAAAATTTTGTTAATTAGAATTAAACTTTTCAAATGGCTCCCAAAAAGCTGTTTTCTCACTTAGAATTTAAAAGTAAATTTTATTAGTGAAAATAAGTTAGATTAAGCGTAAATAGGCAATTTACAACGAATTAGCGCGTTTTGTTACTAAAATTTTGTTATTTAGAATTAAACGTTCAAATGGCTCCCAAAAAGCTGTTTTCTCACTTAGAATTTAAAAGTAAATTTTATTAGTGAAAATAAGTTGGATTAAGCGTAAATAAGCAATTTAGAACGAATTAGCGCATTTTGTTACTAAAATTTTGTTATTTAGAATTAAACGTTCAAATGGCTCCCAAAAAGCTGTTTTCTCACTTAGAATGTAAAAGTAAATTTTATTAGTCAAAAGAAATTAGATTAAGCATAAAAAAGCAAATTTGAACGAATTAGAGAGTTTTGTTACTAAAATTTTGTTATTTAGAATTAAACGTTCAAATGGCTGCCAAAAAGCTGTTGTCTCACTTAGAATTTAAAAGTAAATTTTATTAGTCAAAAGAAATTAGACTAAGCATAAAAAAGCAAATTAGAACGAATTAGAGCGTTTTGTTACTAAAATTTTGTTAATTAGAATTAAACTTTTCAAATGGCTCCCAAAAAGCTGTTTTCTCACTTAGAATTTAAAAGTAAATTTTATTAGTCAAAAGAAATTAGATTAAGCATAAAAAAGCAAATTAGAAAGAATTAGAGCGTTTAGTTACTAAAATTTTGTTAATTAGAATTAAACTTTTCAAATGGCTCCCAAAAAGCTGTTTTCTCACTTAGAATTTAAAAGTAAATTTTATTAGTCAAAAGAAATTAGATTAAGCATAAAAAAGCAAATTAGAACGAATTAGAGCGTTTTGTTACTAAAATTTTGTTATTTAGAATTAAACTTTTCAAATGGCTTCCAAAAAGCTGTTTTCTCACTTAGAATTTAAAAGTAAATTTTATTAGTCAAAATAAGTTAGATTATGCGTAAATAATCAATTTAGAACGATTTAGCGCGTTTTGTTACTAAATTTTTGTTATTTAGTATTAAACTTTTCAAATGGCTCCCAAAAAGCTGTTTTCTCACTTAGAATATAAAAGTAAATTTTATTAGTCAAAAGAAATTAGATTAAGCATAAAAATGCAAATTAGAACGAATTAGAGCGTTTTGTTACTAAAATTTTGTTAATTAGAATTAAACTTTTCAAATGGCTCCCAAAAAGCTGTTTTCTCACTTAGAATTTAAAAGTAAATTTTATTAGTCAAAAGAAATTAGATTAAGCATAAAAAAGCAAATTAGAACGAATTAGAGCGTTTTGTTACTAAAATTTTGTTAATTAGAATTAAACTTTTCAAATGGCTCCCAAAAAGCTGTTTTCTCACTTAGAAATTAAAAGTAAATTTTATTAGTCTAAAGAAATTAGATTAAGCATAAAAAAGCAAATTAGAACGATTAGCGCGTTTTGTTACTAAAATTTTGTTATTTAGAATTAAACTTTTCAAATGGCTCCCAAAAAGCTGTTTTCTCACTTAGAATTTAAAAGTAAATTTTATTAGTGAAAATAAGTTAGATTAAGCGTAAATAAGCAATTTAGAACGAATTAGCGCATTTTGTTACTAAAATTTTGTTATTTAGAATTAAACTTTTCAATTGGCTCCCAAAAAGCTGTTTTCTCACTTAGAATGTAAAAGTAAAGTTTATTAGTCTAAAGAAATTAGATTAAGCATAAAAAAGCAATTTAGAACGAATTAGCGCGTTTTGTTACTAAAATTTTGTTATTTAGAATTAAACGTTCAAATGGCTCCCCAAAAGCTGTTTTCTCACTTAGAATTTAAAAGTAAATTTTATTAGTCAAAAGAAATTAGATTAAGCATAAAAAAGCAAATTAGAACGAATTAGAGCGTTTTGTTACTAAAATTTTGATATTTAGAATTAAACTTTTCAAATGGCTCCCAAAAAGCTGTTTTCTCACTTAGAATTTAAAAGTAAATTTTATTAGTCTAAAGAAATTATATTAAGCATAAAAAAGCAAATTAGAACGATTTAGAGCGTTTTGTTACTAAAATTTTGTTATTTAGAATTAAACTTTTCAAATGGCTCCCAAAAAGCTGTTTTCTCACTTAGAATTTAAAAGTTAATTTTATTAGTCAAAAGAAATTAGATTAAGCGTAAAAAAGCAAATTAGAACGATTTAGCGCGTTTTGTTACTAAAATTTTGTTATTTAGAATTAAACTTTTCAAATGGCTCCCAAAAAGCTGTTTTCTCACTTAGAATTTAAAAGTAAATTTTATTAGAGAAAATAAGTTAGATTAAGCGTAAATAAGCAATTTAGAACGAATTAGCGCGTTTTGTTACTAAAATTTTGTTATTTAGAATTAAACGTTCAAATGGCTCCCAAAAAGCTGTTTTCTCACTTAGAATTTAAAAGTAAATTTTATTAGTCTAAAGAAATTAGATTAAGCATAAAAAAGCAAATTAGAACGATTTAGAGCGTTTTGTTACTAAAATTTTGTTATTTAGAATTAAACTTTTCAAATGGTGAGAAAACAGCTTTTTGGGAGCAAAAAGCTGTTTTCTCACTTAGAATTTAAAAGTTAATTTTATTAGTCAAAAGAAATTAGATTAAGCATAAAAAAGCAAATTTGAACGAATTAGAGAGTTTTGTTACTAAAATTTTGTTATTTAGAATTAAACGTTCAAATGGCTGCCAAAAAGCTGTTGTCTCACTTAGAATTTAAAAGTAAATTTTATTAGTGAAAATAAGTTAGATTAAGCGTAAATAAGCAATTTAGAACGAATTAGCGCATTTTGTTACTAAAATTTTGTTATTTAGAATTAAACGTTCAAATGGCTCCCAAAAAGCTGTTTTCTCACTTAGAATGTAAAAGTAAATTTTATTAGTCAAAAGAAATTAGATTAAGCATAAAAAAGCAAATTTGAACGAATTAGAGAGTTTTGTTACTAAAATTTTGTTATTTAGAATTAAACGTTCAAATGGCTGCCAAAAAGCTGTTGTCTCACTTAGAATTTAAAAGTAAATTTTATTAGTGAAAATAAGTTAGATTAAGCGTAAATAAGCAATTTAGAACGAATTAGCGCATTTTGTTACTAAAATTTTGTTATTTAGAATTAAACGTTCAAATGGCTCCCAAAAAGCTGTTTTCTCACTTAGAATGTAAAAGTAAATTTTATTAGTCAAAAGAAATTAGATTAAGCATAAAAAAGCAAATTTGAACGATTTAGCGCGTTTTGTTACTAAAATTTTGTTATTTAGAATTAAACGTTCAAATGGCTGCCAAAAAGCTGTTGTCTCACTTAGATTGAAAAGTAAATTTTATTAGTCAAAAGAAATTAGACTAAGCATAAAAAAGCAAATTAGAACGAATTAGAGCGTTTTGTTACTAAAATTTTGTTAATTAGAATTAAACTTTTCAAATGGCTCCCAAAAAGCTGTTTTCTCACTTAGAATTTAAAAGTAAATTTTATTAGTGAAAATAAGTTAGATTAAGCGTAAATAGGCAATTTACAACGAATTAGCGCGTTTTGTTACTAAAATTTTGTTATTTAGAATTAAACGTTCAAATGGCTCCCAAAAAGCTGTTTTCTCACTTAGAATTTAAAAGTAAATTTTATTAGTGAAAATAAGTTGGATTAAGCGTAAATAAGCAATTTAGAACGAATTAGCGCATTTTGTTACTAAAATTTTGTTATTTAGAATTAAACGTTCAAATGGCTCCCAAAAAGCTGTTTTCTCACTTAGAATGTAAAAGTAAATTTTATTAGTCAAAAGAAATTAGATTAAGCATAAAAAAGCAAATTTGAACGAATTAGAGAGTTTTGTTACTAAAATTTTGTTATTTAGAATTAAACGTTCAAATGGCTGCCAAAAAGCTGTTGTCTCACTTAGAATTTAAAAGTAAATTTTATTAGTCAAAAGAAATTAGACTAAGCATAAAAAAGCAAATTAGAACGAATTAGAGCGTTTTGTTACTAAAATTTTGTTAATTAGAATTAAACTTTTCAAATGGCTCCCAAAAAGCTGTTTTCTCACTTAGAATTTAAAAGTAAATTTTATTAGTCAAAAGAAATTAGATTAAGCATAAAAAAGCAAATTAGAAAGAATTAGAGCGTTTAGTTACTAAAATTTTGTTAATTAGAATTAAACTTTTCAAATGGCTCCCAAAAAGCTGTTTTCTCACTTAGAATTTAAAAGTAAATTTTATTAGTCAAAAGAAATTAGATTAAGCATAAAAAAGCAAATTAGATCGAATTAGAGCGTTTTGTTACTAAAATTTTGTTATTTAGAATTAAACTTTTCAAATGGCTCCCAAAAAGCTGTTTTCTCACTTAGAATTTAAAAGTAAATTTTATTAGTCAAAATAAGTTAGATTATGCGTAAATAATCAATTTAGAACGATTTAGCGCGTTTTGTTACTAAATTTTTGTTATTTAGTATTAAACTTTTCAAATGGCTCCCAAAAAGCTGTTTTCTCACTTAGAATATAAAAGTAAATTTTATTAGTCAAAAGAAATTAGATTAAGCATAAAAATGCAAATTAGAACGAATTAGAGCGTTTTGTTACTAAAATTTTGTTAATTAGAATTAAACTTTTCAAATGGCTCCCAAAAAGCTGTTTTCTCACTTAGAATTTAAAAGTAAATTTTATTAGTCAAAAGAAATTAGATTAAGCATAAAAAAGCAAATTAGAACGAATTAGAGCGTTTTGTTACTAAAATTTTGTTATTTAGAATTAAACTTTTCAAATGGCTCCCAAAAAGCTGTTTTCTCACTTAGAAATTAAAAGTAAATTTTATTAGTCTAAAGAAATTAGATTAAGCATAAAAAAGCAAATTAGAACGATTAGCGCGTTTTGTTACTAAAATTTTGTTATTTAGAATTAAACTTTTCAAATGGCTCCCAAAAAGCTGTTTTCTCACTTAGAATTTAAAAGTAAATTTTATTAGTGAAAATAAGTTAGATTAAGCGTAAATAAGCAATTTAGAACGAATTAGCGCATTTTGTTACTAAAATTTTGTTATTTAGAATTAAACTTTTCAAATGGCTCCCAAAAAGCTGTTTTCTCACTTAGAATTTAAAAGTAAACTTTATTAGTCTAAAGAAATTAGATTAAGCATAAAAAAGCAATTTAGAACGAATTAGCGCGTTTTGTTACTAAAATTTTGTTATTTAGAATTAAACGTTCAAATGGCTCCCCAAAAGCTGTTTTCTCACTTAGAATTTAAAAGTAAATTTTATTAGTCAAAAGAAATTAGATTAAGCATAAAAAAGCAAATTAGAACGAATTAGAGCGTTTTGTTACTAAAATTTTGATATTTAGAATTAAACTTTTCAAATGGCTCCCAAAAAGCTGTTTTCTCACTTAGAATTTAAAAGTAAATTTTATTAGTCTAAAGAAATTATATTAAGCATAAAAAAGCAAATTAGAACGATTTAGAGCGTTTTGTTACTAAAATTTTGTTATTTAGAATTAAACTTTTCAAATGGCTCCCAAAAAGCTGTTTTCTCACTTAGAATTTAAAAGTAAATTTTATTAGAGAAAATAAGTTAGATTAAGCGTAAATAAGCAATTGAGAACGAATTAGCGCGTTTTGTTACTAAAATTTTGTTATTTAGAATTAAACGTTCAAATGGCTCCCAAAAAGCTGTTTTCTCACTTAGAATTTAAAAGTAAATTTTATTAGTCTAAAGAAATTAGATTAAGCATAAAAAAGCAAATTAGAACGATTTAGAGCGTTTTGTTACTAAAATTTTGTTATTTAGAATTAAACTTTTCAAATGGCTCCCAAAAAGCTGTTTTCTCACTTAGAATTTAAAAGTTAATTTTATTAGTCAAAAGAAATTAGATTAAGCGTAAATAAGCAATTTAGAACGGATTAGCGCGTTTTGTTACTAAAATTTTGTTATTTAGAATTAAACGTTCAAATGGCTGCCAAAAAGCTGTTTTCTCACTTAGAATTTAAAAGTAAATTTTATTAGTCTAAAGAAATTAGATTAAGCATAAAAAAGCAAATTAGAACGATTAGCGCGTTTTGTTACTAAAATTTTGTTATTTAGAATTAAACTTTTCAAATGGCTCCCAAAAAGCTGTTTTCTCACTTAGAATTTAAAAGTAAATTTTATTAGTGAAAATAAGTTAGATTAAGCGTAAATAAGCAATTTAGAACGAATTAAAGCGTTTTGTTACTAAAATGTTGTTATTTAGAATTAAATGTTTCAAATGGCTCCCAAAAAGCTGTTTTCTCACTTAGAATTTAAAAGTAAATTTTATTAGTGAAAATAAGTTAGATTAAGCGTAAATAAGCAATTTAGAACGAATTAGCGCGTTTTGTTACTAAAATTTTGTTATTTAGAATTAAACGTTTCAAATGGCTCCCAAAAAGCTGTTTTCTCACTTAGAATTTAAAAGTAAATTTTATTAGTCTAAAGAAATTAGATTAAGCATAAAAAAGCAAATTAGAACGATTTAGAGCGTTTTGTTACTAAAATTTTTTTATTTAGAATTAAACTTTTCAAATGGCTCCCAAAAAGCTGTTTTCTCACTTAGAATTTAAAAGTTAATTTTATTAGTCAAAAGAAATTAGATTAAGCGTAAATAAGCAATTTAGAACGGATTAGCGCGTTTTGTTACTAAAATTTTGTTATTTAGAATTAAACGTTCAAATGGCTCCCAAAAAGCTGTTTTCTCACTTAGAATTTAAAAGTAAATTTTATTAGTCTAAAGAAATTAGATTAAGCATAAAAAAGCAAATTAGAACGATTAGCGCGTTTTGTTACTAAAATTTTGTTATTTAGAATTAAACTTTTCAAATGGCTCCCAAAAAGCTGTTTTCTCACTTAGAATTTAAAAGTAAATTTTATTAGTGAAAATAAGTTAGATTAAGCATAAAAAAGCAAATTAGAACGAATTAGAGCGTTTTGTTACTAAAATTTTGTTACTTAGAATTAAACTTTTCAAATGGCTCCCAAAAAGCTGTTTTCTCACTTAGAATTTAAAAGTAAATTTTATTAGAGAAAATAAGTTAGATTAAGCGTAAATAAGCAAGTTAGAACGAATTAGCGCGTTTTGTTACTAAAATTTTGTTATTTAGAATTAAACGTTCAAATGGCTCCCAAAAAGCTGTTTTCTCACTTAGAATTTAAAAGTAAATTTTATTAGTCAAAAGAAATTAGATTAAGCATAAAAAAGCAAATTAGAACGAATTAGAGCGTTTTGTTACTAAAATTTTGATATTTAGAATTAAACGTTCAAATGGCTCCCAAAAAGCTGTTTTCTCACTTAGAATTTAAAAGTAAATTTTATTAGTTAAAAGAAATTTGATTAAGCATAAAAAAGCAAATTTGAACGAATTAGAGAGTTTTGTTACTAAAATTTTGTTATTTAGAATTAAACGTTCAAATGGCTGCCAAAAAGCTGTTGTCTCACTTAGAATTTAAAAGTAAATTTTATTAGTGAAAATAAGTTAGATTAAGCGTAAATAAGCAATTTAGAACGAATTAGCGCATTTTGTTACTAAAATTTTGTTATTTAGAATTAAACGTTCAAATGGCTCCCAAAAAGCTGTTTTCTCACTTAGAATGTAAAAGTAAATTTTATTAGTCAAAAGAAATTAGATTAAGCATAAAAAAGCAAATTTGAACGAATTAGAGAGTTTTGTTACTAAAATTTTGTTATTTAGAATTAAACGTTCAAATGGCTGCCAAAAAGCTGTTGTCTCACTTAGAATTTAAAAGTAAATTTTATTAGTGAAAATAAGTTAGATTAAGCGTAAATAAGCAATTTAGAACGAATTAGCGCGTTTTGTTACTAAAATTTTGTTATTTAGAATTAAACGTTCAAATGGCTCCCAAAAAGCTGTTTTCTCACTTAGAATGTAAAAGTAAATTTTATTAGTCAAAAGAAATTAGATTAAGCATAAAAAAGCAAATTTGAACGAATTAGAGAGTTTTGTTACTAAAATTTTGTTATTTAGAATTAAACGTTCAAATGGCTGCCAAAAAGCTGTTGTCTCACTTAGATTTAAAAGTAAATTTTATTAGTCAAAAGAAATTAGACTAAGCATAAAAAAGCAAATTAGAACGAATTAGAGCGTTTTGTTACTAAAATTTTGTTATTTAGAATTAAACTTTTCAAATGGCTCCCAAAAAGCTGTTTTCTCACTTAGAATTTAAAAGTAAATTTTATTAGTGAAAATAAGTTAGATTAAGCGTAAATAGGCAATTTACAACGAATTAGCGCGTTTTGTTACTAAAATTTTGTTATTTAGAATTAAACGTTCAAATGGCTCCCAAAAAGCTGTTTTCTCACTTAGAATTTAAAAGTAAATTTTATTAGTGAAAATAAGTTAGATTAAGCGTAAATAAGCAATTTAGAACGAATTAGCGCATTTTGTTACTAAAATTTTGTTATTTAGAATTAAACGTTCAAATGGCTCCCAAAAAGCTGTTTTCTCACTTAGAATGTAAAAGTAAATTTTATTAGTCAAAAGAAATTAGATTAAGCATAAAAAAGCAAATTTGAACGAATTAGAGAGTTTTGTTACTAAAATTTTGTTATTTAGAATTAAACGTTCAAATGGCTGCCAAAAAGCTGTTGTCTCACTTAGAATTTAAAAGTAAATTTTATTAGTCAAAAGAAATTAGACTAAGCATAAAAAAGCAAATTAGAACGAATTAGAGCGTTTTGTTACTAAAATTTTGTTATTTAGAATTAAACTTTTCAAATGGCTCCCAAAAAGCTGTTTTCTCACTTAGAATTTAAAAGTAAATTTTATTAGTCAAAAGAAATTAGATTAAGCATAAAAAAGCAAATTAGAAAGAATTAGAGCGTTTAGTTACTAAAATTTTGTTAATTAGAATTAAACTTTTCAAATGGCTCCCAAAAAGCTGTTTTCTCACTTAGAATTTAAAAGTAAATTTTATTAGTCAAAAGAAATTAGATTAAGCATAAAAAAGCAAATTAGATCGAATTAGAGCGTTTTGTTACTAAAATTTTGTTATTTAGAATTAAACTTTTCAAATGGCTTCCAAAAAGCTGTTTTCTCACTTAGAATTTAAAAGTAAATTTTATTAGTCAAAATAAGTTAGATTATGCGTAAATAATCAATTTAGAACGATTTAGCGCGTTTTGTTACTAAATTTTTGTTATTTAGTATTAAACTTTTCAAATGGCTCCCAAAAAGCTGTTTTCTCACTTAGAATATAAAAGTAAATTTTATTAGTCAAAAGAAATTAGATTAAGCATAAAAATGCAAATTAGAACGAATTAGAGCGTTTTGTTACTAAAATTTTGTTAATTAGAATTAAACTTTTCAAATGGCTCCCAAAAAGCTGTTTTCTCACTTAGAATTTAAAAGTAAATTTTATTAGTCAAAAGAAATTAGATTAAGCATAAAAAAGCAAATTAGAACGAATTAGAGCGTTTTGTTACTAAAATTTTGTTAATTAGAATTAAACTTTTCAAATGGCTCCCAAAAAGCTGTTTTCTCACTTAGAAATTAAAAGTAAATTTTATTAGTCTAAAGAAATTAGATTAAGCATAAAAAAGCAAATTAGAACGATTAGCGCGTTTTGTTACTAAAATTTTGTTATTTAGAATTAAACTTTTCAAATGGCTCCCAAAAAGCTGTTTTCTCACTTAGAATTTAAAAGTAAATTTTATTAGTGAAAATAAGTTAGATTAAGCGTAAATAAGCAATTTAGAACGAATTAGCGCATTTTGTTACTAAAATTTTGTTATTTAGAATTAAACTTTTCAAATGGCTCCCAAAAAGCTGTTTTCTCACTTACAATTTAAAAGTAAACTTTATTAGTCTAAAGAAATTAGATTAAGCATAAAAAAGCAATTTAGAACGAATTAGCGCGTTTTGTTACTAAAATTTTGTTATTTAGAATTAAACGTTCAAATGGCTCCCCAAAAGCTGTTTTCTCACTTAGAATTTAAAAGTAAATTTTATTAGTCAAAAGAAATTAGATTAAGCATAAAAAAGCAAATTAGAACGAATTAGAGCGTTTTGTTACTAAAATTTTGATATTTAGAATTAAACTTTTCAAATGGCTCCCAAAAAGCTGTTTTCTCACTTAGAATTTAAAAGTAAATTTTATTAGTCTAAAGAAATTATATTAAGCATAAAAAAGCAAATTAGAACGATTTAGAGCGTTTTGTTACTAAAATTTTGTTATTTAGAATTAAACTTTTCAAATGGCTCCCAAAAAGCTGTTTTCTCACTTAGAATTTAAAAGTAAATTTTATTAGAGAAAATAAGTTAGATTAAGCGTAAATAAGCAATTGAGAACGAATTAGCGCGTTTTGTTACTAAAATTTTGTTATTTAGAATTAAACGTTCAAATGGCTCCCAAAAAGCTGTTTTCTCACTTAGAATTTAAAAGTAAATTTTATTAGTCTAAAGAAATTAGATTAAGCATAAAAAAGCAAATTAGAACGATTTAGCGCGTTTTGTTACTAAAATTTTGTTATTTAGAATTAAACTTTTCAAATGGCTCCCAAAAAGCTGTTTTCTCACTTAGAATTTAAAAGTAAATTTTATTAGTCAAAAGAAATTAGATTAAGCGTAAATAAGCAATTTAGAACGGATTAGCGCGTTTTGTTACTAAAATTTTGTTATTTAGAATTAAACGTTCAAATGGCTGCCAAAAAGCTGTTTTCTCACTTAGAATTTAAAAGTAAATTTTATTAGTCTAAAGAAATTAGATTAAGCATAAAAAAGCAAATTAGAACGATTAGCGCGTTTTGTTACTAAAATTTTGTTATTTAGAATTAAACTTTTCAAATGGCTCCCAAAAAGCTGTTTTCTCACTTAGAATTTAAAAGTAAATTTTATTAGTGAAAATAAGTTAGATTAAGCGTAAATAAGCAATTTAGAACGAATTAAAGCGTTTTGTTACTAAAATGTTGTTATTTAGAATTAAATGTTTCAAATGGCTCCCAAAAAGCTGTTTTCTCACTTAGAATTTAAAAGTAAATTTTATTAGTGAAAATAAGTTAGATTAAGCGTAAATAAGCAATTTAGAACGAATTAGCGCGTTTTGTTACTAAAATTTTGTTATTTAGAATTAAACGTTTCAAATGGCTCCCAAAAAGCTGTTTTCTCACTTAGAATTTAAAAGTAAATTTTATTAGTCTAAAGAAATTAGATTAAGCATAAAAAAGCAAATTAGAACGATTTAGAGCGTTTTGTTACTAAAATTTTTTTATTTAGAATTAAACTTTTCAAATGGCTCCCAAAAAGCTGTTTTCTCACTTAGAATTTAAAAGTTAATTTTATTAGTCAAAAGAAATTAGATTAAGCGTAAATAAGCAATTTAGAACGGATTAGCGCGTTTTGTTACTAAAATTTTGTTATTTAGAATTAAACGTTCAAATGGCTCCCAAAAAGCTGTTTTCTCACTTAGAATTTAAAAGTAAATTTTATTAGTCTAAAGAAATTAGATTAAGCATAAAAAAGCAAATTAGAACGATTAGCGCGTTTTGTTACTAAAATTTTGTTATTTAGAATTAAACTTTTCAAATGGCTCCCAAAAAGCTGTTTTCTCACTTAGAATTTAAAAGTAAATTTTATTAGTGAAAATAAGTTAGATTAAGCATAAAAAAGCAAATTAGAACGAATTAGAGCGTTTTTACTAAAATATTGTTATTTAGAATTAAACGTTTCAAATGGCTCCCAAAAAGCTATTTTCTTACTTAGAAATTAAAAGTAAATTTTATTAGTCTAAAGAAATTAGATTAAGCATAAAAAAGCAAATTAGAACGATTTAGCGCGTTTTGTTACTAAAATTATGTTATTTAGAATTAAACTTTTCAAATGGCATCCAAAAAGCTCTTTTCTCACTTAGAATTTAAAAGTAAATTTTATTAGTGAAAATAAGTTAGATTAAGCGTAAATAAGCAATTTAGAACGAATTAGAGCTTTTTGTTACTAAAATATTGTTATTTAGATTTAAACGTTCAAATGGCTCCCAAAAAGCTGTTTTCTCACTTAGAATTTAAAAGTAAATTTTATTAGTGAAAATAAGTTAGATTAAGCGTAAATAAGCAATTTAGAACGAATTAGAGCGTTTTGTTACTAAAATTTTGTTATTTACAATTAAACTTTTCAAATGGCTCCCAAAAAGCTGTTTTCTCACTTAGAATGTAAAAGTAAATTTTATTAGTCAAAAGAAATTAGATTAAGCATAAAAAAGCAAATTTGAACGATTTAGCGCGTTTTGTTACTAAAATTTTGTTATTTAGAATTAAACGTTCAAATGGCTGCCAAAAAGCTGTTGTCTCACTTAGAATTTAAAAGTAAATTTTATTAGTCAAAAGAAATTAGACTAAGCATAAAAAAGCAAATTAGAACGAATTAGAGCGTTTTGTTACTAAAATTTTGTTATTTAGAATTAAACTTTTCAAATGGCTCCCAAAAAGCTGTTTTCTCAATTAGAAATTAAAAGTAAATTTTATTAGTCTAAAGAAATTAGATTAAGCATAAAAAAGCAAATTAGAACGAATTAGAGCGTTTTGTTACTAAAATTTTGTTATTTAGAATTAAACTTTTCAAATGGCTCCCAAAAAGCTGTTTTCTCACTTAGAATTTAAAAATAAAATTTATTAGTCATAATAAGTTAGATTATGCGTAAATAATCAATTTAGAACGATTTAGCGCGTTTTGTTACTAAATTTTTGTTATTTAGTATTAAACTTTTCAAATGGCTCCCAAAAAGCTGTTTTCTCACTTAGAAATTAAAAGTAAATTTTATTAGTCTAAAGAAATTAGATTAAGCATAAAAAAGCAAATTAGAACGATTTAGCGCGTTTTGTTACTAAAATTTTGTTATTTAGAATTAAACGTTCAAATGGCTGCCAAAAAGCTGTTTTCTCACTTAGAATTTAAAAGTAAATTTTATTAGTGAAAATATGTTAGATTAAGCGTAAATAAGCAATTTAGAACGAATTAGAGCGTTTTGTTACTAAAATTTAGTTATTTAGTATTAAACGTTTCAAATGGCTCCCAAAAAGCTGTTTTCTCACTTAGAAATTAAAAGTAAATTTTATTAGTGAAAATATGTTAGATTAAGCGTAAATAAGCAATTTAGAACGAATTAGAGCGTTTTGTTACTAAAATTTAGTTATTTAGTATTAAACGTTTCAAATGGCTCCCAAAAAGCTGTTTTCTCACTTAGAAATTAAAAGTAAATTTTATTAGTCAAAAGAAATTAGATTAAGCATAAAAAAGCAAATTAGAACGAATTAGAGCGTTTTGTTACTAAAATTTTGTTATTTAGAATTAAACTTTTCAAATGGCTCCCAAAAAGCTGTTTTCTCATTTAGAATTTAAAAGTAAATTTTATTAGTGAAAATAAGTTAGATTAAGCGTAAATAAGCATTTTAGAACGAATTAGAGCGTTTTGTTACTAAAATATTGTTATTTAGAATTAAACGTTTCAAATGGCTCCCAAAAAGCTGTTTTCTCACTTAGAAATTAAAAGTAAATTTTATTAGTCTAAAGAAATTAGATTAAGCATAAAAAAGCAAATTAGAACGATTTAGCGCGTTTTGTTACTAAAATTTTGTTATTTAGAATTGAATTTTTCAAATGGCTCCCAAAAAGCTGTTTTCTCACTTAGAATTTAAAAGTAAATTTTATTAGTGAAAATAAGTTAGATTAAGCGTAAATAAGCACTTTACAACGAATTAGCGCGTTTTGTTACTAAAATTTTGTTATTTAGAATTAAACGTTCAAATGGCTCCCAAAAAGCTGTTTTCTCACTTAGAATTTAAGAGTAAATTTTATTAGTGAAAATAAGTTAGATTAAGCGTAAATAAGCAATTTAGAACGAATTAGAGCGTTTTGTTACTAAAATTTTGTTATTTAGAATTAAACGTTCAAATGGCTGCCAAAAAGCTGTTTTCTCACTTAGAATTTAAAAGTAAATTTTATTAGTGAAAATATGTTAGATTAAGCGTAAATAAGCAATTTAGAACGAATTAGAGCGTTTTGTTACTAAAATTTAGTTATTTAGTATTAAACGTTTCAAATGGCTCCCAAAAAGCTGTTTTCTCACTTAGAAATTAAAAGTAAATTTTATTAGTCAAAAGAAATTAGATTAAGCATAAAAAAGCAAATTAGAACGAATTAGAGCGTTTTGTTACTAAAATTTTGTTATTTAGAATTAAACTTTTCAAATGGCTCCCAAAAAGCTATTTTCTCATTTAGAATTTAAAAGTAAATTTTATTAGTGAAAATAAGTTAGATTAAGCGTAAATAAGCAATTTAGAACGAATTAGAGCGTTTTGTTACTAAAATATTGTTATTTAGAATTAAACGTTTCAAATGGCTCCCAAAAAGCTGTTCTCTCACTTAGAAATTAAAAGTAAATTTTATTAGTCAAAACAAATTAGATTAAGCATAAAAAAGCAAATTAGAACGATTTAGCGCGTTTTGTTACTAAAATTTTGTTATTTAGAATTGAGCTTTTTAAATGGCTCCCAAAAAGCTGTTTTCTCACTTAGAATTTAAAAGTAAATTTTATTAGTGAAAATAAGTTAGATTAAGCGTAAATAAGCAATTTAGAACGAATTAGAGCGTTTTGTTACTAAAATATTGTTATTTAGAATTAAACGTTTCAAATGGCTCCCAAAAAGCTATTTTCTTACTTAGAAATTAAAAGTAAATTTTATTAGTCTAAAGAAATTAGATTAAGCATAAAAAAGCAATCTAGAACGATTTAGCGCGTTTTGTTACTAAAATTATGTTATTTAGAATTAAACTTTTCAAATGGCATCCAAAAAGCTCTTTTCTCACTTAGAATTTAAAAGTAAATTTTATTAGTGAAAATAAGTTAGATTAAGCGTAAATAAGCAATTTAGAACGAATTAGAGCTTTTTGTTACTAAAATATTGTTATTTAGATTTAAACGTTCAAATGGCTCCCAAAAAGCTGTTTTCTCACTTAGAATTTAAAAGTAAATTTTATTAGTGAAAATAAGTTAGATTAAGCGTAAATAAGCAATTTAGAACGAATTAGAGCGTTTTGTTACTAAAATTTAGTTATTTAGTATTAAACGTTTCAAATGGCTCCCAAAAAGCTGTTTTCTCACTTAGAAATTAAAAGTAAATTTTATTAGTGAAAATATGTTAGATTAAGCGTAAATAAGCAATTTAGAACGAATTAGAGCGTTTTGTTACTAAAATTTAGTTATTTAGTATTAAACGTTTCAAATGGCTCCCAAAAAGCTGTTTTCTCACTTAGAAATTAAAAGTAAATTTTATTAGTCAAAAGAAATTAGGTTAAGCATAAAAAAGCAAATTAGAACGAATTAGAGCGTTTTGTTACTAAAATTTTGTTATTTAGAATTAAACTTTTCAAATGGCTCCCAAAAAGCTGTTTTCTCATTTAGAATTTAAAAGTAAATTTTATTAGTGAAAATAAGTTAGATTAAGCGTAAATAAGCATTTTAGAACGAATTAGAGCGTTTTGTTACTAAAATATTGTTATTTAGAATTAAACGTTTCAAATGGCTCCCAAAAAGCTGTTTTCTCACTTAGAAATTAAAAGTAAATTTTATTAGTCTAAAGAAATTAGATTAAGCATAAAAAAGCAAATTAGAACGATTTAGCGCGTTTTGTTACTAAAATTTTGTTATTTAGAATTGAATTTTTCAAATGGCTCCCAAAAAGCTGTTTTCTCACTTAGAATTTAAAAGTAAATTTTATTAGTGAAAATAAGTTAGATTAAGCGTAAATAAGCACTTTACAACGAATTAGCGCGTTTTGTTACTAAAATTTTGTTATTTAGAATTAAACGTTCAAATGGCTCCCAAAAAGCTGTTTTCTCACTTAGAATTTAAGAGTAAATTTTATTAGTGAAAATAAGTTAGATTAAGCGTAAATAAGCAATTTAGAACGAATTAGAGCGTTTTGTTACTAAAGTTTTGTTATTTAGAATTAAACGTTCAAATGGCTGCCAAAAAGCTGTTTTCTCACTTAGAATTTAAAAGTAAATTTTATTAGTGAAAATAAGTTAGATTAAGCGTAAATAAGCAATTTAGAACGAATTAGAGCGTTTTGTTACTAAAATTTAGTTATTTAGTATTAAACGTTTCAAATGGCTCCCAAAAAGCTGTTTTCTCACTTAGAAATTAAAAGTAAATTTTATTAGTCAAAAGAAATTAGATTAAGCATAAAAAAGCAAATTAGAACGAATTAGAGCGTTTTGTTACTAAAATTTTGTTATTTAGAATTAAACTTTTCAAATGGCTCCCAAAAAGCTATTTTCTCATTTAGAATTTAAAAGTAAATTTTATTAGTGAAAATAAGTTAGATTAAGCGTAAATAAGCAATTTAGAACGAATTAGAGCGTTTTGTTACTAAAATATTGTTATTTAGAATTAAACGTTTCAAATGGCTCCCAAAAAGCTGTTCTCTCACTTAGAAATTAAAAGTAAATTTTATTAGTCTAAAGAAATTAGATTAAGCATAAAAAAGCAAATTAGAACGATTTAGCGCGTTTTGTTACTAAAATTTTGTTATTTAGAATTGAGCTTTTTAAATGGCTCCCAAAAAGCTGTTTTCTCACTTAGAATTTAAAAGTAAATTTTATTAGTGAAAATAAGTTAGATTAAGCGTAAATAAGCAATTTAGAACGAATTAGAGCGTTTTGTTACTAAAATATTGTTATTTAGAATTAAACGTTTCAAATGGCTCCCAAAAAGCTATTTTCTTACTTAGAAATTAAAAGTAAATTTTATTAGTCTAAAGAAATTAGATTAAGCATAAAAAAGCAAATTAGAACGATTTAGCGCGTTTTGTTACTAAAATTTTGTTATTTAGAATTAAACTTTTCAAATGGCTCCCAAAAAGCTATTTTCTCATTTAGAATTTAAAAGTAAATTTTATTAGTGAAAATAAGTTAGATTAAGCGTAAATAAGCAATTTAGAACGAATTAGAGCTTTTTGTTACTAAAATATTGTTATTTAGATTTAAACGTTCAAATGGCTCCCAAAAAGCTGTTTTCTCACTTAGAATTTAAAAGTAAATTTTATTAGTGAAAATAAGTTAGATTAAGCGTAAATAAGCAATTTAGAACGAATTAGAGCGTTTTGTTACTAAAATATTGTTAATTAGAATTAAACGTTTCAAATGGCTCCCAAAAAGCTATTTTCTCACTTAGAAATTAAAAGTAAATTTTATTAGTCTAAAGAAATTAGATTAAGCATAAAAAAGCAAATTAGAACGATTTAGCGCGTTTTGTTACTAAAATTTTGTTATTTAGAATTAAACTTTTCAAATGGCTCCCAAAAAGCTGTTTTCTCACTTAGAATTTAAAAGTAAATTTTATTAGTGAAAATAAGTTAGATTAAACGTAAATAAGCAATTTAGAACGAATTAGAGCGTTTTCTTACTAAAATATTGTTATTTAGAATTAAATGTTTCAAATGGCTCCCAAAAAGCTGTTTTCTCACTTAGAATTTAAAAGTAAATTTTATTAGTGAAAATAAGTTAGATTAAGCGTAAATAAGCAATTTAGAACGAATTAGCGCGTTTTGTTACTAAAATTTTGTTATTTAGAATTAAACGTTTCAAATGGCTCCCAAAAAGCTATTTTCTTACTTAGAAATTAAAAGTAAATTTTATTAGTCTAAAGAAATTAGATTAAGCATAAAAAAGCAAATTAGAACGATTTAGCGCGTTTTGTTACTAAAATTTTGTTATTTAGAATTGAATTTTTCAAATGGCTCCCAAAAAGCTGTTTTCTCACTTAGAATTTAAAAGTAAATTTTATTAGTGAAAATAAGTTAGATTAAGCGTAAATAAGCACTTTACAACGAATTAGCGCGTTTTGTTACTAAAATTTTGTTATTTAGAATTAAACGTTCAAATGGCTCCCAAAAAGCTGTTTTCTCACTTAGAATTTAAGAGTAAATTTTATTAGTGAAAATAAGTTAGATTAAGCGTAAATAAGCAATTTAGAACGAATTAGAGCGTTTTGTTACTAAAATTTTGTTATTTAGAATTAAACGTTCAAATGGCTGCCAAAAAGCTGTTTTCTCACTTAGAATTTAAAAGTAAATTTTATTAGTGAAAATAAGTTAGATTAAGCGTAAATAAGCAATTTAGAACGAATTAGAGCGTTTTGTTACTAAAATTTAGTTATTTAGTATTAAACGTTTCAAATGGCTCCCAAAAAGCTGTTTTCTCACTTAGAAATTAAAAGTAAATTTTATTAGTCAAAAGAAATTAGATTAAGCATAAAAAAGCAAATTAGAACGAATTAGAGCGTTTTGTTACTAAAATTTTGTTATTTAGAATTAAACTTTTCAAATGGCTCCCAAAAAGCTATTTTCTCATTTAGAATTTAAAAGTAAATTTTATTAGTGAAAATAAGTTAGATTAAGCGTAAATAAGCAATTTAGAACGAATTAGAGCGTTTTGTTACTAAAATATTGTTATTTAGAATTAAACGTTTCAAATGGCTCCCAAAAAGCTGTTCTCTCACTTAGAAATTAAAAGTAAATTTTATTAGTCTAAAGAAATTAGATTAAGCATAAAAAAGCAAATTAGAACGATTTAGCGCGTTTTGTTACTAAAATTTTGTTATTTAGAATTGAGCTTTTTAAATGGCTCCCAAAAAGCTGTTTTCTCACTTAGAATTTAAAAGTAAATTTTATTAGTGAAAATAAGTTAGATTAAGCGTAAATAAGCAATTTAGAACGAATTAGAGCGTTTTGTTACTAAAATATTGTTATTTAGAATTAAACGTTTCAAATGGCTCCCAAAAAGCTATTTTCTTACTTAGAAATTAAAAGTAAATTTTATTAGTCTAAAGAAATTAGATTAAGCATAAAAAAGCAAATTAGAACGATTTAGCGCGTTTTGTTACTAAAATTTTGTTATTTAGAATTAAACTTTTCAAATGGCTCCCAAAAAGCTATTTTCTCATTTAGAATTTAAAAGTAAATTTTATTAGTGAAAATAAGTTAGATTAAGCGTAAATAAGCAATTTAGAACGAATTAGAGCTTTTTGTTACTAAAATATTGTTATTTAGATTTAAACGTTCAAATGGCTCCCAAAAAGCTGTTTTCTCACTTAGAATTTAAAAGTAAATTTTATTAGTGAAAATAAGTTAGATTAAGCGTAAATAAGCAATTTAGAACGAATTAGAGCGTTTTGTTACTAAAATATTGTTAATTAGAATTAAACGTTTCAAATGGCTCCCAAAAAGCTATTTTCTCACTTAGAAATTAAAAGTAAATTTTATTAGTCTAAAGAAATTAGATTAAGCATAAAAAAGCAAATTAGAACGATTTAGCGCGTTTTGTTACTAAAATTTTGTTATTTAGAATTAAACTTTTCAAATGGCTCCCAAAAAGCTGTTTTCTCACTTAGAATTTAAAAGTAAATTTTATTAGTGAAAATAAGTTAGATTAAACGTAAATAAGCAATTTAGAACGAATTAGAGCGTTTTCTTACTAAAATATTGTTATTTAGAATTAAATGTTTCAAATGGCTCCCAAAAAGCTGTTTTCTCACTTAGAATTTAAAAGTAAATTTTATTAGTGAAAATAAGTTAGATTAAGCGTAAATAAGCAATTTAGAACGAATTAGCGCGTTTTGTTACTAAAATTTTGTTATTTAGAATTAAACGTTCAAATGGCTCCCAAAAAGCTGTTTTCTCACTTAGAATTTAAAAGTAAATTTTATTAGTCAAAAGAAATTAGATTAAGCATAAAAAAACAAATTCGAACGAATTAGAGCGTTTTGTTACTAAAATTTTGATATTTAGAATTAAACTTTTCAAATGGCTCCCAAAAAGCTGTTTTCTCACTTAGAATTTAAAAGTAAATTTTATTAGTCTAAAGAAGTTATATTAAGCATAAAAAAGCAAATTAGAACGATTTAGAGCGTTTTGTTACTAAAATTTTGTTATTTAGAATTAAACTTTTCAAATGGCTCCCAAAAAGCTGTTTTCTCACTTAGAATTTAAAAGTAAATTTTATTAGTGAAAATAAGTTAGATTAAGCGTAAATAAGCAATTTAGAACGAATTAGAGCGTTTTGTTACTAAAATTTTGTTATTTAGAATTAAACGTTCAAATGGCTCCCAAAAAGCTGTTTTCTCACTTAGAATTAAAAAGTAAATTTTATTAGTCAAAAGAAATTAGATTAAGCATAAAAAAGCAAATTATAACGAATTAGAGCGTTTTGTTACTAAAATTTTGATATTTAGAATTAAACTTTTCAAATGGCTCCCAAAAAGCTGTTTTCTCACTTAGAATTTAAAAGTAAATTTTATTAGTGAAAATAAGTTAGATTAAGCGTAAATAAGCAATTTAGAACGAATTAGCGCGTTTTGTTACTAAAATTTTGATATTTAGAATTAAACTTTTCAAATGACTCCCAAAAAGCTGTTTTCTCACTTACAATTTAAAAGTAAACTTTGTTAGTCTAAAGAAATTAGATTAAGCATAAAAAAGCAATTTAGAACGAATTAGCGCGTTTTGTTACTAAAATTTTGTTATTTAGAATTAAACGTTCAAATGGCTCCCAAAAAGCTGTTTTCTCACTTAGAATTTAAAAGTAAATTGTATTAATGAAAATAAGTTAGATTAAGCGTAAATAAGCAATTTAGAACGAATTAGCGCGTTTTGTTACTAAAATTTTGTTATTTAGAATTAAACGTTCAAATGGCTCCCAAAAAGCTGTTTTCTCACTTAGAATTTAAAAGTAAATTTTATTAGTCAAAAGAAATTAGATTAAGCATAAAAAAGCAAATTAGAACGAATTAGAGCGTTTTGTTACTAAAATTTTGATATTTAGAATTAAACTTTTCAAATGGCTCCCAAAAAGCTGTTTTCTCACTTAGAATTTAAAAGTAAATTTTATTAGTCTAAAGAAATTAGATTAAGCATAAAAAAGCAAATTAGAACGATTTAGAGCGTTTTGTTACTAAAATTTTGTTATTTAGAATTAAACGTTCAAATGGCTGCCAAAAAGCTGTTGTCTCACTTAGAATTTAAAAGTAAATTTTATTAGTCAAAAGAAATTAAGTCTAATTAAAAAGCAAATTAGAACGAATTAGAGCGTTTTGTTACTAAAATTTTGTTATTTAGAATTAAACTTTTCAAATGGCTCCCAAAAAGCTGTTTTCTCACTTAGAATTTAAAAGTAAATTTTATTAGTGAAAATAAGTTAGATTAAGCGTAAATAAGCAATTTAGAACGAATTAGAGCGTTTTGTTACTAAAATTTTGTTATTTACAATTAAACTTTTCAAATGGCTCCCAAAAAGCTGTTTTCTCACTTAGAATGTAAAAGTAAATTTTATTAGTCAAAAGAAATTAGATTAAGCATAAAAAAGCAAATTTGAACGATTTAGCGCGTTTTGTTACTAAAATTTTGTTATTTAGAATTAAACGTTCAAATGGCTGCCAAAAAGCTGTTGTCTCACTTAGAATTTAAAAGTAAATTTTATTAGTCAAAAGAAATTAGACTAAGCATAAAAAAGCAAATTAGAACGAATTAGAGCGTTTTGTTACTAAAATTTTGTTATTTAGAATTAAACTTTTCACATGGCTCCCAAAAAGCTGTTTTCTCAATTAGAAATTAAAAGTAAATTTTATTAGTCTAAAGAAATTAGATTAAGAATAAAAAAGCAAATTAGAACGAATTAGAGCGTTTTGTTACTAAAATTTTGTTATTTAGAATTAAACTTTTCAAATGGCTCCCAAAAAGCTGTTTTCTCACTTAGAATTTAAAAATAAAATTTATTAGTCATAATAAGTTAGATTATGCGTAAATAATCAATTTAGAACGATTTAGCGCGTTTTGTTACTAAAATTTTGTTATTTAGAATTAAAAGTTCAAATGGCTCCCAAAAAGCTGTTTTCTCACTTAGAATTTAAGAGTAAATTTTATTAGTGAAAATAAGTTAGATTAAGCGTAAATAAGCAATTTAGAACGAATTAGAGCGTTTTGTTACTAAAATTTAGTTATTTAGTATTAAACGTTTCAAATGGCTCCCAAAAAGCTGTTTTCTCACTTAGAAATTAAAAGTAAATTTTATTAGTGAAAATATGTTAGATTAAGCGTAAATAAGCAATTTAGAACGAATTAGAGCGTTTTGTTACTAAAATTTAGTTATTTAGTATTAAACGTTTCAAATGGCTCCCAAAAAGCTGTTTTCTCACTTAGAAATTAAAAGTAAATTTTATTAGTCAAAAGAAATTAGATTAAGCATAAAAAAGCAAATTAGAACGAATTAGAGCGTTTTGTTACTAAAATTTTGTTATTTAGAATTAAACTTTTCAAATGGCTCCCAAAAAGCTGTTTTCTCATTTAGAATTTAAAAGTAAATTTTATTAGTGAAAATAAGTTAGATTAAGCGTAAATAAGCATTTTAGAACGAATTAGAGCGTTTTGTTACTAAAATATTGTTATTTAGAATTAAACGTTTCAAATGGCTCCCAAAAAGCTGTTTTCTCACTTAGAAATTAAAAGTAAATTTTATTAGTCTAAAGAAATTAGATTAAGCATAAAAAAGCAAATTAGAACGATTTAGCGCGTTTTGTTACTAAAATTTTGTTATTTAGAATTGAACTTTTCAAATGGCTCCCAAAAAGCTGTTTTCTCACTTAGAATTTAAAAGTAAATTTTATTAGTGAAAATAAGTTAGATTAAGCGTAAATAAGCAATTTACAACGAATTAGCGCGTTTTGTTACTAAAATTTTGTTATTTAGAATTAAACGTTCAAATGGCTCCCAAAAAGCTGTTTTCTCACTTAGAATTTAAAAGTAAATTTTATTAGTGAAAATAAGTTAGATTAAGCGTAAATAAGCAATTTAGAACGAATTAGAGCGTTTTGTTACTAAAGTTTTGTTATTTAGAATTAAACGTTCAAATGGCTGCCAAAAAGCTGTTTTCTCACTTAGAATTTAAAAGTAAATTTTATTAGTGAAAATAAGTTAGATTAAGCGTAAATAAGCAATTTAGAACGAATTAGAGCGTTTTGTTACTAAAATTTAGTTATTTAGTATTAAACGTTTCAAATGGCTCCCAAAAAGCTGTTTTCTCACTTAGAAATTAAAAGTAAATTTTATTAGTCAAAAGAAATTAGATTAAGCATAAAAAAGCAAATTAGAACGAATTAGAGCGTTTTGTTACTAAAATTTTGTTATTTAGAATTAAACTTTTCAAATGGCTCCCAAAAAGCTATTTTCTCATTTAGAATTTAAAAGTAAATTTTATTAGTGAAAATAAGTTAGATTAAGCGTAAATAAGCAATTTAGAACGAATTAGAGCGTTTTGTTACTAAAATATTGTTATTTAGAATTAAACGTTTCAAATGGCTCCCAAAAAGCTGTTCTCTCACTTAGAAATTAAAAGTAAATTTTATTAGTCTAAAGAAATTAGATTAAGCATAAAAAAGCAAATTAGAACGATTTAGCGCGTTTTGTTACTAAAATTTTGTTATTTAGAATTGAGCTTTTTAAATGGCTCCCAAAAAGCTGTTTTCTCACTTAGAATTTAAAAGTAAATTTTATTAGTGAAAATAAGTTAGATTAAGCGTAAATAAGCAATTTAGAACGAATTAGAGCGTTTTGTTACTAAAATATTGTTATTTAGAATTAAACGTTTCAAATGGCTCCCAAAAAGCTATTTTCTTACTTAGAAATTAAAAGTAAATTTTATTAGTCTAAAGAAATTAGATTAAGCATAAAAAAGCAAATTAGAACGATTTAGCGCGTTTTGTTACTAAAATTATGTTATTTAGAATTAAACTTTTCAAATGGCATCCAAAAAGCTCTTTTCTCACTTAGAATTTAAAAGTAAATTTTATTAGTGAAAATAAGTTAGATTAAGCGTAAATAAGCAATTTAGAACGAATTAGAGCTTTTTGTTACTAAAATATTGTTATTTAGATTTAAACGTTCAAATGGCTCCCAAAAAGCTGTTTTCTCACTTAGAATTTAAAAGTAAATTTTATTAGTGAAAATAAGTTAGATTAAGCGTAAATAAGCAATTTAGAACGAATTAGAGCGTTTTGTTACTAAAATATTGTTAATTAGAATTAAACGTTTCAAATGGCTCCCAAAAAGCTATTTTCTCACTTAGAAATTAAAAGTAAATTTTATTAGTCTAAAGAAATTAGATTAAGCATAAAAAAGCAAATTAGAACGATTTAGCGCGTTTTGTTACTAAAATTTTGTTATTTAGAATTAAACTTTTCAAATGGCTCCCAAAAAGCTGTTTTCTCACTTAGAATTTAAAAGTAAATTTTATTAGTGAAAATAAGTTAGATTAAACGTAAATAAGCAATTTAGAACGAATTAGAGCGTTTTCTTACTAAAATATTGTTATTTAGAATTAAATGTTTCAAATGGCTCCCAAAAAGCTGTTTTCTCACTTAGAATTTAAAAGTAAATTTTATTAGTGAAAATAAGTTAGATTAAGCGTAAATAAGCAATTTAGAACGAATTAGCGCGTTTTGTTACTAAAATTTTGTTATTTAGAATTAAACGTTCAAATGGCTCCCAAAAAGCTGTTTTCTCACTTAGAATTTAAAAGTAAATTTTATTAGTCAAAAGAAATTAGATTAAGCATAAAAAAGCAAATTCGAACGAATTAGAGCGTTTTGTTACTAAAATTTTGATATTTAGAATTAAACTTTTCAAATGGCTCCCAAAAAGCTGTTTTCTCACTTAGAATTTAAAAGTAAATTTTATTAGTCTAAAGAAGTTATATTAAGCATAAAAAAGCAAATTAGAACGATTTAGAGCGTTTTGTTACTAAAATTTTGTTATTTAGAATTAAACTTTTCAAATGGCTCCCAAAAAGCTGTTTTCTCACTTAGAATTTAAAAGTAAATTTTATTAGTGAAAATAAGTTAGATTAAGCGTAAATAAGCAATTTAGAACGAATTAGAGCGTTTTGTTACTAAAATTTTGTTATTTAGAATTAAACGTTCAAATGGCTCCCAAAAAGCTGTTTTCTCACTTAGAATTTAAAAGTAAATTTTATTAGTCAAAAGAAATTAGATTAAGCATAAAAAAGCAAATTATAACGAATTAGAGCGTTTTGTTACTAAAATTTTGATATTTAGAATTAAACTTTTCAAATGGCTCCCAAAAAGCTGTTTTCTCACTTAGAATTTAAAAGTAAATTTTATTAGTGAAAATAAGTTAGATTAAGCGTAAATAAGCAATTTAGAACGAATTAGCGCGTTTTGTTACTAAAATTTTGATATTTAGAATTAAACTTTTCAAATGGCTCCCAAAAAGCTGTTTTCTCACTTACAATTTAAAAGTAAATTTTATTAGTGAAAATAAGTTAGATTAAGCGTAAATAAGCAATTTAGAACGAATTAGAGCGTTTTGTTACTAAAATTTTGTTATTTACAATTAAACTTTTCAAATGGCTCCCAAAAAGCTGTTTTCTCACTTAGAATGTAAAAGTAAATTTTATTAGTCAAAAGAAATTAGATTAAGCATAAAAAAGCAAATTTGAACGATTTAGCGCGTTTTGTTACTAAAATTTTGTTATTTAGAATTAAACGTTCAAATGGCTGCCAAAAAGCTGTTGTCTCACTTAGAATTTAAAAGTAAATTTTATTAGTCAAAAGAAATTAGACTAAGCATAAAAAAGCAAATTAGAACGAATTAGAGCGTTTTGTTACTAAAATTTTGTTATTTAGAATTAAACTTTTCACATGGCTCCCAAAAAGCTGTTTTCTCAATTAGAAATTAAAAGTAAATTTTATTAGTCTAAAGAAATTAGATTAAGAATAAAAAAGCAAATTAGAACGAATTAGAGCGTTTTGTTACTAAAATTTTGTTATTTAGAATTAAACTTTTCAAATGGCTCCCAAAAAGCTGTTTTCTCACTTAGAATTTAAAAATAAAATTTATTAGTCATAATAAGTTAGATTATGCGTAAATAATCAATTTAGAACGATTTAGCGCGTTTTGTTACTAAATTTTTGTTATTTAGTATTAAACTTTTCAAATGGCTCCCAAAAAGCTGTTTTCTCACTTAGAAATTAAAAGTAAATTTTATTAGTCTAAAGAAATTAGATTAAGCATAAAAAAGCAAATTAGAACGATTTAGCGCGTTTTGTTACTAAAATTTTGTTATTTAGAATTAAACGTTCAAATGGCTGCCAAAAAGCTGTTTTCTCACTTAGAATTTAAAAGTAAATTTTATTAGTGAAAATATGTTAGATTAAGCGTAAATAAGCAATTTAGAACGAATTAGAGCGTTTTGTTACTAAAATTTAGTTATTTAGTATTAAACGTTTCAAATGGCTCCCAAAAAGCTGTTTTCTCACTTAGAAATTAAAAGTAAATTTTATTAGTGAAAATATGTTAGATTAAGCGTAAATAAGCAATTTAGAACGAATTAGAGCGTTTTGTTACTAAAATTTAGTTATTTAGTATTAAACGTTTCAAATGGCTCCCAAAAAGCTGTTTTCTCACTTAGAAATTAAAAGTAAATTTTATTAGTCAAAAGAAATTAGGTTAAGCATAAAAAAGCAAATTAGAACGAATTAGAGCGTTTTGTTACTAAAATTTTGTTATTTAGAATTAAACTTTTCAAATGGCTCCCAAAAAGCTGTTTTCTCATTTAGAATTTAAAAGTAAATTTTATTAGTGAAAATAAGTTAGATTAAGCGTAAATAAGCATTTTAGAACGAATTAGAGCGTTTTGTTACTAAAATATTGTTATTTAGAATTAAACGTTTCAAATGGCTCCCAAAAAGCTGTTTTCTCACTTAGAAATTAAAAGTAAATTTTATTAGTCTAAAGAAATTAGATTAAGCATAAAAAAGCAAATTAGAACGATTTAGCGCGTTTTGTTACTAAAATTTTGTTATTTAGAATTGAACTTTTCAAATGGCTCCCAAAAAGCTGTTTTCTCACTTAGAATTTAAAAGTAAATTTTATTAGTGAAAATAAGTTAGATTAAGCGTAAATAAGCACTTTACAACGAATTAGCGCGTTTTGTTACTAAAATTTTGTTATTTAGAATTAAACGTTCAAATGGCTCCCAAAAAGCTGTTTTCTCACTTAGAATTTAAGAGTAAATTTTATTAGTGAAAATAAGTTAGATTAAGCGTAAATAAGCAATTTAGAACGAATTAGAGCGTTTTGTTACTAAAATTTTGTTATTTAGAATTAAACGTTCAAATGGCTGCCAAAAAGCTGTTTTCTCACTTAGAATTTAAAAGTAAATTTTATTAGTGAAAATATGTTAGATTAAGCGTAAATAAGCAATTTAGAACGAATTAGAGCGTTTTGTTACTAAAATTTAGTTATTTAGTATTAAACGTTTCAAATGGCTCCCAAAAAGCTGTTTTCTCACTTAGAAATGAAAAGTAAATTTTATTAGTCAAAAGAAATTAGATTAAGCATAAAAAAGCAAATTAGAACGAATTAGAGCGTTTTGTTACTAAAATTTTGTTATTTAGAATTAAACTTTTCAAATGGCTCCCAAACAGCTATTTTCTCATTTAGAATTTAAAAGTAAATTTTATTAGTGAAAATAAGTTAGATTAAGCGTAAATAAGCAATTTAGAACGAATTAGAGCGTTTTGTTACTAAAATATTGTTATTTAGAATTAAACGTTTCAAATGGCTCCCAAAAAGCTGTTCTCTCACTTAGAAATTAAAAGTAAATTTTATTAGTCTAAAGAAATTAGATTAAGCATAAAAAAGCAAATTAGAACGATTTAGCGCGTTTTGTTACTAAAATTTTGTTATTTAGAATTGAGCTTTTTAAATGGCTCCCAAAAAGCTGTTTTCTCACTTAGAATTTAAAAGTAAATTTTATTAGTGAAAATAAGTTAGATTAAGCGTAAATAAGCAATTTAGAACGAATTAGAGCTTTTTGTTACTAAAATATTGTTATTTAGATTTAAACGTTCAAATGGCTCCCAAAAAGCTGTTTTCTCACTTAGAATTTAAAAGTAAATTTTATTAGTGAAAATAAGTTAGATTAAGCGTAAATAAGCAATTTAGAACGAATTAGAGCGTTTTGTGACTAAAATATTGTTATTTAGAATTAAACGTTTCAAATGGCTCCCAAAAGCTATTTTCTTACTTAGAAATTAAAAGTAAATTTTATTAGTCTAAAGAAATTAGATTAAGCATAAAAAAGCAAATTAGAACGATTTAGCGCGTTTTGTTACTAAAATTATGTTATTTAGAATTAAACTTTTCAAATGGCATCCAAAAAGCTCTTTTCTCACTTAGAATTTAAAAGTAAATTTTATTAGTGAAAATAAGTTAGATTAAGCGTAAATAAGCAATTTAGAACGAATTAGAGCTTTTTGTTACTAAAATATTGTTATTTAGATTTAAACGTTCAAATGGCTCCCAAAAAGCTGTTTTCTCACTTAGAATTTAAAAGTAAATTTTATTAGTGAAAATAAGTTAGATTAAGCGTAAATAAGCAATTTAGAACGAATTAGAGCGTTTTGTTACTAAAATATTGTTAATTAGAATTAAACGTTTCAAATGGCTCCCAAAAAGCTATTTTCTCACTTAGAAATTAAAAGTAAATTTTATTAGTCTAAAGAAATTAGATTAAGCATAAAAAAGCAAATTAGAACGATTTAGCGCGTTTTGTTACTAAAATTTTGTTATTTAGAATTAAACTTTTCAAATGGCTCCCAAAAAGCTGTTTTCTCACTTAGAATTTAAAAGTAAATTTTATTAGTGAAAATAAGTTAGATTAAACGTAAATAAGCAATTTAGAACGAATTAGAGCGTTTTCTTACTAAAATATTGTTATTTATAATTAAATGTTTCAAATGGCTCCCAAAAAGCTGTTTTCTCACTTAGAATTTAAAAGTAAATTTTATTAGTGAAAATAAGTTAGATTAAGCGTAAATAAGCAATTTAGAACGAATTAGCGCGTTTTGTTACTAAAATTTTGTTATTTAGAATTAAACGTTCAAATGGCTCCCAAAAAGCTGTTTTCTCACTTAGAATTTAAAAGTAAATTTTATTAGTCAAAAGAAATTAGATTAAGCATAAAAAAGCAAATTCGAACGAATTAGAGCGTTTTGTTACTAAAATTTTGATATTTAGAATTAAACTTTTCAAATGGCTCCCAAAAAGCTGTTTTCTCACTTAGAATTTAAAAGTAAATTTTATTAGTCTAAAGAAGTTATATTAAGCATAAAAAAGCAAATTAGAACGATTTAGAGCGTTTTGTTACTAAAATTTTGTTATTTAGAATTAAACTTTTCAAATGGCTCCCAAAAAGCTGTTTTCTCACTTAGAATTTAAAAGTAAATTTTATTAGTGAAAATAAGTTAGATTAAGCGTAAATAAGCAATTTAGAACGAATTAGAGCGTTTTGTTACTAAAATTTTGTTATTTAGAATTAAACGTTCAAATGGCTCCCAAAAAGCTGTTTTCTCACTTAGAATTTAAAAGTAAATTTTATTAGTCAAAAGAAATTAGATTAAGCATAAAAAAGCAAATTATAACGAATTAGAGCGTTTTGTTACTAAAATTTTGATATTTAGAATTAAACTTTTCAAATGGCTCCCAAAAAGCTGTTTTCTCACTTAGAATTTAAAAGTAAATTTTATTAGTGAAAATAAGTTAGATTAAGCGTAAATAAGCAATTTAGAACGAATTAGCGCGTTTTGTTACTAAAATTTTGATATTTAGAATTAAACTTTTCAAATGGCTCCCAAAAAGCTGTTTTCTCACTTACAATTTAAAAGTAAACTTTGTTAGTCTAAAGAAATTAGATTAAGCATAAAAAAGCAAATTAGAACGAATTAGCGCGTTTTGTTACTAAAATTTTGTTATTTAGAATTAAACGTTCAAATGGCTCCCAAAAAGCTGTTTTCTCACTTAGAATTTAAAAGTAAATTTTATTAGTCAAAAGAAATTAGATTAAGCATAAAAAAGCAAATTAGAACGAATTAGAGCGTTTTGTTACTAAAATATTGTTATTTAGAATTAAACGTTTCAAATGGCTCCCAAAAAGCTGTTTTCTCACTTAGAATTTAAAAGTAAATTTTATTAGTCTAAAGAAATTATATTAAGCATAAAAAAGCAAATTAGAACGATTTAGAGCGTTTTGTTACTAAAATTTTGTTATTTAGAATTAAACTTTTCAAATGGCTCCCAAAAAGCTGTTTTCTCACTTGGAATTTAAAAGTTAATTTTATTAGTCAAAAGAAATTAGATTAAGCGTAAAAAAGCAAATTAGAACGATTTAGCGCGTTTTGTTACTAAAATTTTGTTATTTAGAATTAAACGTTCAAATGGCTCCCAAAAAGCTGTTTTCTCACTTAGAATTTAAAAGTAAATTTTATTAGTGAAAATAAGTTAGATTAAGCGTAAATAAGCAATTTAGAACGAATTAGAGCGTTTTGTTACTAAAATATTGTTAATTAGAATTAAACGTTTCAAATGGCTCCCAAAAAGCTATTTTCTCACTTAGAAATTAAAAGTAAATTTTATTAGTCTAAAGAAATTAGATTAAGCATAAAAAAGCAAATTAGAACGATTTAGCGCGTTTTGTTACTAAAATTTTGTTATTTAGAATTAAACTTTTCAAATGGCTCCCAAAAAGCTGTTTTCTCACTTAGAATTTAAAAGTAAATTTTATTAGTGAAAATAAGTTAGATTAAGCGTAAATAAGCAATTTAGAACGAATTAGAGCGTTTTCTTACTAAAATATTGTTATTTAGAATTAAATGTTTCAAATGGCTCCCAAAAAGCTGTTTTCTCACTTAGAATTTAAAAGTAAATTTTATTAGTGAAAATAAGTTAGATTAAGCGTAAATAAGCAATTTAGAACGAATTAGCGCGTTTTGTTACTAAAATTTTGTTATTTAGAATTAAACGTTCAAATGGCTCCCAAAAAGCTGTTTTCTCACTTAGAATTTAAAAGTAAATTTTATTAGTCAAAAGAAATTAGATTAAGCATAAAAAAGCAAATTAGAACGAATTAGAGCGTTTTGTTACTAAAATTTTGATATTTAGAATTAAACTTTTCAAATGGCTCCCAAAAAGCTGTTTTCTCACTTAGAATTTAAAAGTAAATTTTATTAGTCTAAAGAAGTTATATTAAGCATAAAAAAGCAAATTAGAACGATTTAGAGCGTTTTGTTACTAAAATTTTGTTATTTAGAATTAAACTTTTCAAATGGCTCCCAAAAAGTTGTTTTCTCACTTAGAATTTAAAAGTAAATTTTATTAGTGAAAATAAGTTAGATTAAGCGTAAATAAGCAATTTAGAACGAATTAGAGCGTTTTGTTACTAAAATTTTGTTATTTAGAATTAAACGTTCAAATGGCTCCCAAAAAGCTGTTTTCTCACTTAGAATTAAAAAGTAAATTTTATTAGTGAAAATAAGTTAGATTAAGCGTAAATAAGCAATTTAGAACGAATTAGCGCGTTTTGTTACTAAAATTTTGATATTTAGAATTAAACTTTTCAAATGGCTCCCAAAAAGCTGTTTTCTCACTTACAATTTAAAAGTAAACTTTGTTAGTCTAAAGAAATTAGATTAAGCATAAAAAAGCAATTTAGAACGAATTAGCGCGTTTTGTTACTAAAATTTTGTTATTTAGAATTAAACGTTCAAATGGCTCCCAAAAAGCTGTTTTCTCACTTAGAATTTAAAAGTAAATTTTATTAGTCAAAAGAAATTAGATTAAGCATAAAAAAGCAAATTAGAACGAATTAGAGCGTTTTGTTACTAAAATTTTGATATTTAGAATTAAACTTTTCAAATGGCTCCCAAAAAGCTGTTTTCTCACTTAGAATTTAAAAGTAAATTTTATTAGTCTAAAGAAATTATATTAAGCATAAAAAAGCAAATTAGAACGATTTAGAGCGTTTTGTTACTAAAATTTTGTTATTTAGAATTAAACTTTTCAAATGGCTCCCAAAAAGCTGTTTTCTCACTTGGAATTTAAAAGTTAATTTTATTAGTCAAAAGAAATTAGATTAAGCGTAAAAAAGCAAATTAGAACGATTTAGCGCGTTTTGTTACTAAAATTTTGTTATTTAGAATTAAACTTTTCAAATGGCTCCCAAAAAGCTGTTTTCTCACTTAGAATTTAAAAGTAAATTTTATTAGAGAAAATAAGTTAGATTAAGCGTAAATAAGCAATTTAGAACGAATTAGCGCGTTTTGTTACTAAAATTTTGTTATTTAGAATTAAACGTTCAAATGGCTCCCAAAAAGCTGTTTTCTTACTTAGAATTTAAAAGTAAATTTTATTAGTCTAAAGAAATTAGATTAAGCATAAAAAAGCAAATTAGAACGATTAAGAGCGTTTTGTTACTAAAATTTTGTTATTTAGAATTAAAATTTTCAAATGGCTCCCAAAAAGCTGTTTTCTCACTTAGAATTTAAAAGTTAATTTTATTAGTCAAAAGAAATTAGATTAAGCGTAAATAAGCAATTTAGAACGGATTAGCGCGTTTTGTTACTAAAATTTTGTTATTTAGAATTAAACGTTCAAATGGCTGCCAAAAAGCTGTTTTCTCACTTAGAATTTAAAAGTAAATTTTATTAGTCTAAAGAAATTAGATTAAGCATAAAAAAGCAAATTAGAACGAATTAGAGCGTTTTGTTACTAAAATTTTGTTATTTAGAATTAAACTTTTCAAATGGCTCCCAAAAAGCTGTTTTCTCACTTAGAATTTAAAAGTAAATTTTATTAGTGAAAATAAGTTAGATTAAGCGTAAATAAGCAATTTAGAACGAATTAGCGCGTTTTGTTACTAAAATTTTGTTATTTAGAATTAAACGTTTCAAATGGCTCCCAAAAAGCTGTTTTCTCGCTTAGAAATTAAAAGTAAATTTTATTAGTCTAAAGAAATTAGATTAAGCATAAAAAAGCAAATTAGAACGATTTAGCGCGTTTTGTTACTAAAATTTTGTTATTTAGAATTAAACTTTTCAAATGGCTCCCAAAAAGCTGTTTTCTCACTTAGAATTTAAAAGTAAATTTTATTAGTGAAAATAAGTTAGATTAAGCGTAAATAAGCAATTTAGAACGAATTAGAGCGTTTTGTTACTAAAATTTTGTTATTTAGAATTAAACGTTCAAATGGCTCCCAAAAAGCTGTTTTCTCACTTAGAATTAAAAAGTAAATTTTATTAGTCAAAAGAAATTAGATTAAGCATAAAAAAGCAAATTAGAACGAATTAGAGCGTTTTGTTACTAAAATTTTGATATTTAGAATTAAACTTTTCAAATGGCTCCCAAAAAGCTGTTTTCTCACTTAGAATTTAAAAGTAAATTTTATTAGTGAAAATAAGTTAGATTAAGCGTAAATAAGCAATTTAGAACGAATTAGCGCGTTTTGTTACTAAAATTTTGTTATTTAGAATTAAACTTTTCAAATGGCTCCCAAAAAGCTGTTTTCTCACTTACAATTTAAAAGTAAACTTTATTAGTCTAAAGAAATTAGATTAAGCATAAAAAAGCAAATTAGAACGATTTAGCGCGTTTTGATACTGAAATTTTGTTATTTAGAATTAAACTTTTCAAATGGCTCCCAAAAAGCTGTTTTCTCACTTAGAATTTAAAAGTAAATTTTATTAGTGAAAATAAGTTAGATTAAGCGTAAATAAGCAATTTAGAACGAATTTGCGCGTTTTGTTACTAAAATTTTGTTATTTAGAATTCAACTTTTCAAATGGCTCCCAAAAAGCTGTTTTCTCACTTAGAATTTAAAAGTAATTTTTATTAGTCAAAAGAAATTAGATTAAGCATAAAAAAGCAAATTAGAACGAATTAGTGCGTTTTGTTACTAAAATTTTGTTATTTAGAATTAAGCTTCTCAAATGGCTCCCAAAAAGCTGTTTTCTCACTTAGAATTTAAAAGTAAATTTTATTAGTCAAAAGAAATTAGATTAAGCATAAAAAAGCAAAGTAGAACGATTTAGCGCGTTTTGTTACTAAAATTTTGATATTTAGAATTAAACTTTTCAAATGGCTCCCAAAAAGCTGTTTTCTCACTTAGAATTTAAAAGTAAATTTTATTAGTGAAAATAAGTTAGATTAAGCGTAAATAAGCAATTTAGAACGAATTAGCGCGTTTTGTTACTAAAATTTTGATATTTAGAATTAAACTTTTCAAATGGCTCCCAAAAAGCTGTTTTCTCACTTACAATTTAAAAGTAAACTTTATTAGTCTAAAGAAATTAGATTAAGCATAAAAAAGCAAATTAGAACGATTTAGCGCGTTTTGATACTGAAATTTTGTTATTTAGAATTAAACTTTTCAAATGGCTCCCAAAAAGCTGTTTTCTCACTTAGAATTTAAAAGTAAATTTTATTAGTGAAAATAAGTTAGATTAAGCGTAAATAAGCAATTTAGAACGAATTAGCGCGTTTTGTTACTAAAATTTTGATATTTAGAATTAAACTTTTCAAATGGCTCCCAAAAAGCTGTTTTCTCACTTAGAATTTAAAAGTAATTTTTATTAGTCAAAAGAAATTAGATTAAGCATAAAAAAGCAAATTTGAACGAATTAGAGAGTTTTGTTACTAAAATTTTGTTATTTAGAATTAAACTTTTCAAATGGCTCCCAAAAAGCTGTTTTCTCACTTAGAATTTAAAAGTAAATTTTATTAGTCAAAAGAAATTAGATTAAGCATAAAAAAGCAAATTAGAACGAATTAGTGCGTTTTGTTACTAAAATTTTGTTATTTAGAATTAAGCTTCTCAAATGGCTCCCAAAAAGCTGTTTTCTCACTTAGAATTTAAAAGTAAATTTTATTAGTCAAAAGAAATTAGTTTAAGCATAAAAAAGCAAAGTAGAACGATTTAGCGCGTTTTGTTACTAAAATTTTGTTATTTAGAATAAAACTTTCAAATGGCTCCCAAAAAGCTGTTTTCTCACTTAGAATTTAAAAGTAAATTTTATTAGTGAAAATAAGTTAGATTAAGCGTAAATAAGCAATTTAGAACGAATTAGAGCGTTTTGTTACTAAAATTTTGTTATTTAGAATTAAACGTTCAAATGGCTCCCAAAAAGCTGTTTTCTCACTTAGAATTAAAAAGTAAATTTTATTAGTCAAAAGAAATTAGATTAAGCATAAAAAAGCAAATTAGAACGAATTAGAGCGTTTTGTTACTAAAATTTTGATATTTAGAATTAAACTTTTCAAATGGCTCCCAAAAAGCTGTTTTCTCACTTAGAATTTAAAAGTAAATTTTATTAGTGAAAATAAGTTAGATTAAGCGTAAATAAGCAATTTAGAACGAATTAGCGCGTTTTGTTACTAAAATTTTGATATTTAGAATTAAACTTTTCAAATGGCTCCCAAAAAGCTGTTTTCTCACTTACAATTTAAAAGTAAACTTTATTAGTCTAAAGAAATTAGATTAAGCATAAAAAAGCAAATTAGAACGATTTAGCGCGTTTTGATACTGAAATTTTGTTATTTAGAATTAAACTTTTCAAATGGCTCCCAAAAAGCTGTTTTCTCACTTAGAATTTAAAAGTAAATTTTATTAGTGAAAATAAGTTAGATTAAGCGTAAATAAGCAATTTAGAACGAATTTGCGCGTTTTGTTACTAAAATTTTGTTATTTAGAATTCAACTTTTCAAATGGCTCCCAAAAAGCTGTTTTCTCACTTAGAATTTAAAAGTAATTTTTATTAGTCAAAAGAAATTAGATTAAGCATAAAAAAGCAAATTAGAACGAATTAGTGCGTTTTGTTACTAAAATTTTGTTATTTAGAATTAAGCTTCTCAAATGGCTCCCAAAAAGCTGTTTTCTCACTTAGAATTTAAAAGTAAATTTTATTAGTCAAAAGAAATTAGTTTAAGCATAAAAAAGCAAAGTAGAACGATTTAGCGCGTTTTGTTACTAAAATTTTGATATTTAGAATTAAACTTTTCAAATGGCTCCCAAAAAGCTGTTTTCTCACTTAGAATTTAAAAGTAAATTTTATTAGTGAAAATAAGTTAGATTAAGCGTAAATAAGCAATTTAGAACGAATTAGCGCGTTTTGTTACTAAAATTTTGATATTTAGAATTAAACTTTTCAAATGGCTCCCAAAAAGCTGTTTTCTCACTTACAATTTAAAAGTAAACTTTATTAGTCTAAAGAAATTAGATTAAGCATAAAAAAGCAAATTAGAACGATTTAGCGCGTTTTGATACTGAAATTTTGTTATTTAGAATTAAACTTTTCAAATGGCTCCCAAAAAGCTGTTTTCTCACTTAGAATTTAAAAGTAAATTTTATTAGTGAAAATAAGTTAGATTAAGCGTAAATAAGCAATTTAGAACGAATTAGCGCGTTTTGTTACTAAAATTTTGATATTTAGAATTAAACTTTTCAAATGGCTCCCAAAAAGCTGTTTTCTCACTTAGAATTTAAAAGTAATTTTTATTAGTCAAAAGAAATTAGATTAAGCATAAAAAAGCAAATTTGAACGAATTAGAGAGTTTTGTTACTAAAATTTTGTTATTTAGAATTAAACTTTTCAAATGGCTCCCAAAAAGCTGTTTTCTCACTTAGAATTTAAAAGTAAATTTTATTAGTCAAAAGAAATTAGATTAAGCATAAAAAAGCAAATTAGAACGAATTAGTGCGTTTTGTTACTAAAATTTTGTTATTTAGAATTAAGCTTCTCAAATGGCTCCCAAAAAGCTGTTTTCTCACTTAGAATTTAAAAGTAAATTTTATTAGTCAAAAGAAATTAGTTTAAGCATAAAAAAGCAAAGTAGAACGATTTAGCGCGTTTTGTTACTAAAATTTTGTTATTTAGAATAAAACTTTCAAATGGCTCCCAAAAAGCTGTTTTCTCACTTAGAATTTAAAAGTAAATTTTATTAGTGAAAATAAGTTAGATTAAGCGTAAATAATCAATTTAGAACGAATTAGCGCGTTTTATTACTAAAATTTTGTTATTTAGAATTAAACTTTACAAATGGCTCCCAAAAAGCTGTTTTCTCACTTAGAATTTAAAAGTAAATTTTATTAGTCAAAACAAATTAGATTAAGCATAAAAAAGCAAATTAGAACGAATTAGTGCGTTATGTTACTAAAATTTTGTTATTAAGAATTAAGCTTCTCAAATGGCTCCCAAAAAGCTGTTTTCTCACTTAGAATTTAAAAGTAAATTTTATTAGTCAAAAGAAATTAGTTTAAGCATAAAAAAGCAAATTAGAACGATTTAGCGCGTTTTGTTACTAAAATTTTGTTATTTAGAATAAAACTTTCAAATGGCTCCTAAAAAGCTGTTTTCTCACTTAGAATTTAAAAGTAAATTTTATTAGTGAAAATAAGTTAGATTAAGCGTAAATAAGCAATTTACAACGAATTAGCGCGTTTTGTTACTAAAATTTTGTTATTTAGAATTAAACGTTCAAATGGCTCCCAAAAAGCTGTTTTCTCACTTAGAATTTAAAAGTAAATTTTATTAGTGAAAATCAGTTAGATTAAGCGTAAATAAGCAATTTATAACGAATTAGCGCGTTTTGTTACTAAAATTTTGTTATTTAGAATTATACGTTCAAATGGCTGCCAAAAAGCTGTTTTCTCACTTAGAATTTAAAAGTAAATTTTATTAGTCTAAAGAAATTAGATTAAGCATAAAAAAGCAAATTAGAACGATTTAGCGCGTTTTGTTACTAAAATTTTGTTATTTAGAATTAAACTTTTCAAATGGCTCCCAAAAAGCTGTTTTCTCACTTAGAATTTAAAAGTAAATTTTATTAGTGAAAATAAGTTAGATTAAGCGTTAATAAGCAATTTAGAACGAATTAGCGCGTTTTGTTACTAAAATTTTGTTATTTAGAATTAAACGTTCAAATGGCTCCCAAAAAGCTGTTTTCTCACTTAGAATTTAAAAGTAAATTTTATTAGTCAAAAGAAATTAGAAGCGTAAATAAGCAATTTAGAACGAATTAGAGCGTTTTGTTACTAAAATTTAGTTATTTAGTATTAAACGTTTCAAATGGCTCCCAAAAAGCTGTTTTCTCACTTAGAAATTAAAAGTAAATTTTATTAGTCAAAAGAAATTAGATTAAGCATAAAAAAGCAAATTAGAACGAATTAGAGCGTTTTGTTACTAAAATTTTGTTATTTAGAATTAAACTTTTCAAATGGCTCCCAAAAAGCTGTTTTCTCATTTAGAATTTAAAAGTAAATTTTTATTAGTGAAAATAAGTTAGATTAAGCGTAAATAAGCAATTTAGATACGAATTAGAGCGTTTTGTTACTAAAATATTGTTATTTAGAATTAAACGTTTCAAATGGCTCCCAAAAAGCTGTTTTCTCACTTAGAAATTAAAAGTAAATTTTATTAGTCAAAAGAAATTAGATTAAGCATAAAAAAGCAAATTAGAACGATTTAGCGCGTTTTGTTACAAAAATTTTGTTATTTAGAATTAAACGTTTCAAATGGCTCCCAAAAAGCTATTTTCTCACTTAGAAATTAAAAGTAAATTTTATTAGTCTAAAGAAATTAGATTAAGCATAAAAAAGCAAATTAGAACGATTTAGCGCGTTTTGTTACTAAAATTATGTTATTTAGAATTAAACTTTTCAAATGGCACCCAAAAAGCTGTTTTCTCACTTAGAATTTAAAAGTAAATTTTATTAGTGAAAATAAGTTAGATTAAGCGTAAATAAGCAATTTAGAACGAATTAGAGCTTTTTGTTACTAAAATATTGTTATTTAGAATTAAACGTTCAAATGGCTCCCAAAAAGCTGTTTTCTCACTTAGAATTTAAAAGTAAATTTTATTAGTGAAAAGAAATTAGATTAAGCATAAAAAAGCAAATTAGAACGAATTAGAGCGTTTTGTTACTAAAATTTTGATATTTAGAATTAAACTTTTCAAATGGCTCCCAAAAAGCTGTTTTCTCACTTAGAATTTAAAAGTAAATTTTATTAGTCTAAAGAAATTATATTAAGCATAAAAAAAGCAAATTAGAACGATTTAGAGCGTTTTGTTACTAAAATTTTGTTATTTAGAATTAAACTTTTCAAATGGCTCCCAAAAAGCTGTTTTCTCACTTAGAATTTAAAAGTTAATTTTATTAGTCAAAAGAAATAAGATTAAGCGTAAAAAAGCAAATTAGAACGATTTAGCGCGTTTTGTTACTAAAATTTTGTTATTTAGAATTAAACTTTTCAATGGCTCCCAAAAAGCTGTTTTCTCACTTAGAATTTAAAAGTAAATTTTATTAGAGAAAATAAGTTAGATTAAGCGTAAATAAGCAATTTAGAACGAATTAGCGCGTTTTGTTACTATAATTTTGTTATTTAGAATTAAACGTTCAAATGGCTCCCAAAAAGCTGTTTTCTCACTTAGAATTTAAAAGTAAATTTTATTAGTCTAAAGAAATTAGATTAAGCATAAAAAAGCAAATTAGAACGATTTAGCGCGTTTTGTTACTAAAATTTTGTTATTTAGAATTAAACTTTTCAAATGGCTCCCAAAAAGCTGTTTTCTCACTTAGAATTTAAAAGTAAATTTTATTAGTCTAAAGAAATTATATTAAGCATAAAAAAGCAAATTAGAACGATTTAGAGCGTTTTGTTACTAAAATTTTGTTATTTAGAATTAAACTTTTCAAATGGCTCCCAAAAAGCTGTTTTCTCACTTAGAATTTAAAAGTTAATTTTATTAGTCAAAAGAAATTAGATTAAGCGTAAAAAACCAAATTAGAACGATTTAGCGCGTTTTGTTACTAAAATTTTGTTATTTAGAATTAAACTTTTCAAATGGCTCCCAAAAAGCTGTTTTCTCACTTAGAATTTAAAAGTAAATTTTATTAGAGAAAATAAATTAGATTAAGCGTAAATAAGCAATTTAGAACGAATTAGCGCGTTTTGTTACTAAAATTTTGTTATTTAGAATTAAACGTTCAAATGGCTCCCAAAAAGCTGTTTTCTCACTTAGAATTTAAAAGTAAATTTTATTAGTGAAAATAAGTTAGATTAAGCGTAAATAAGCAATTTAGAACGACATAGAGCGTTTTGTTACTAAAATTTTGTTATTTACAATTAAACTTTTCAAATGGCTCCCAAAAAGCTGTTTTCTCACTTAGAATGTAAAAGTAAATTTTATTAGTCAAAAGAAATTAGATTAAGCATAAAAAAGCAAATTTGAACGATTTAGCGCGTTTTGTTACTAAAATTTTGTTATTTAGAATTAAATGTTCAAATAGCTGCCAAAACGCTGTTGTCTCATTTAGAATTTAAAAGTAAATTTTATTAGTCTAAAGAAATTAGATTAAGCATAAAAAAGCAAATTAGAACGATTTAGCGCGTTTTGTTACTAAAATTTTGTTATTTAGAATTAAACGTTCAAATGGCTGCCAAAAAGCTGTTTTCTCACTTAGAAATTAAAAGTAAATTTTATTAGTCTAAAGAAATTAGATTAAGCATAAAAAAGCAAATTAGAACGATTTAGCGCGTTTTGTTACTAAAATTTTGTTATTTAGAATTAAACGTTCAAATGGCTGCCAAAAAGCTGTTTTCTCACTTAGAATTTAAAAGTAAATTTTATTAGTGAAAATATGTTAGATTAAGCGTAAATAAGCAATTTAGAACGAATTAGAGCGTTTTGTTACTAAAATTTAGTTATTTAGTATTAAACGTTTCAAATGGCTCCCAAAAAGCTGTTTTCTCACTTAGAAATTAAAAGTAAATTTTATTAGTCAAAAGAAATTAGATTAAGCCTAAAAAAGCAAATTAGAACGAATTAGAGCGTTTTGTTACTAAAATTTTGTTATTTAGAATTAAACTTTTCAAATGGCTCCCAAAAAGCTGTTTTCTCATTTAGAATTTAAAAGTAAATTTTATTAGTGAAAATAAGTTAGATTAAGCGTAAATAAGCAATTTAGAACGAATTAGAGCGTTTTGTTACTAAAATATTGTTATTTAGAATTAAACGTTTCAAATGGCTCCCAAAAAGCTGTTTTCTCACTTAGAATTTAAAAGTAAATTTATTAGTGAAAATAAGTTAGATTAAGCGTAAATAAGCACTTTACAACGAATTAGCGCGTTTTGTTACTAAAATTTTGTTATTTAGAATTAAACGTTCAAATGGCTCCCAAAAAGCTGTTTTCTCACTTAGAATTTAAAAGTAAATTTTATTAGTGAAAATAAGTTAGATTAAGCGTAAATAAGCAATTTAGAACGAATTAGAGCGTTTTGTTACTAAAATATTGTTATTTAGAATTAAACGTTTCAAATGGCTCCCAAAAAGCTATTTTCTCACTTAGAAATTAAAAGTAAATTTTATTAGTCTAAAGAAATTAGATTAAGCATAAAAAATCAAATTAGAACGATTTAGCGCGTTTTGTTACTAAAATTATGTTATTTAGAATTAAACTTTTCAATTGGCACCCAAAAAGCTGTTTTCTCACTTAGAATTTAAAAGTAAATTTTATTAGTGAAAATAAGTTAGATTAAGCGTAAATAAGCAATTTAGAACGAATTAGAGCGTTTTGTTACTAAAATATTGTTATTTAGAATTAAACGTTCAAATGGCTCCCAAAAAGCTGTTTTCTCACTTAGAATTTAAAAGTAAATTTTATTAGTGAAAATAAGTTAGATTAAGCGTAAATAAGCAATTTAGAACGAATTAGAGCGTTTTGTTACTAAAATTTTGTTATTTAGAATTAAACGTTCAAATGGCTGCCAAAAAGCTGTTTTCTCACTTAGAATTTAAAAGTAAATTTTATTAGTGAAAATATGTTAGATTAAGCGTAAATAAGCAATTTAGAACGAATTAGAGCGTTTTGTTACTAAAATTTAGTTATTTAGTATTAAACGTTTCAAATGGCTCCCAAAAAGCTGTTTTCTCACTTAGAAATTAAAAGTAAATTTTATTAGTCAAAAGAAATTAGATTAAGCATAAAAAAGCAAATTAGAACGAATTAGAGCGTTTTGTTACTAAAATTTTGTTATTTAGAATTAAACTTTTCAAATGGCTCCCAAAAAGCTGTTTTCTCATTTAGAATTTAAAAGTAAATTTTATTAGTGAAAATAAGTTAGATTAAGCGTAAATAAGCAATTTAGAACGAATTAGAGCGTTTTGTTACTAAAATATTGTTATTTAGAATTAAACGTTTCAAATGGCTCCCAAAAAGCTGTTTTCTCACTTAGAAATTAAAAGTAAATTTTATTAGTCAAAAGAAATTAGATTAAGCATAAAAAAGCAAATTAGAACGATTTAGCGCGTTTTGTTACAAAAATTTTGTTATTTAGAATTAAACGTTTCAAATGGCTCCCAAAAAGCTATTTTCTCACTTAGAAATTAAAAGTAAATTTTATTAGTCTAAAGAAATTAGATTAAGCATAAAAAAGCAAATTAGAACGATTTAGCGCGTTTTGTTACTAAAATTATGTTATTTAGAATTAAACTTTTCAAATGGCACCCAAAAAGCTGTTTTCTCACTTAGAATTTAAAAGTAAATTTTATTAGTGAAAATAAGTTAGATTAAGCGTAAATAAGCAATTTAGAACGAATTAGAGCTTTTTGTTACTAAAATATTGTTATTTATAATTAAACGTTCAAATGGCTCCCAAAAAGCTGTTTTCTCACTTAGAATTTAAAAGTAAATTTTATTAGTGAAAAGAAATTAGATTAAGCATAAAAAAGCAAATTAGAACGAATTAGAGCGTTTTGTTACTAAAATTTTGATATTTAGAATTAAACTTTTCAAATGGCTCCCAAAAAGCTGTTTTCTCACTTAGAATTTAAAAGTAAATTTTATTAGTCTAAAGAAATTATATTAAGCATAAAAAAGCAAATTAGAACGATTTAGAGCGTTTTGTTACTAAAATTTTGTTATTTAGAATTAAACTTTTCAAATGGCTCCCAAAAAGCTGTTTTCTCACTTAGAATTTAAAAGTTAATTTTATTAGTCAAAAGAAATAAGATTAAGCGTAAAAAAGCAAATTAGAACGATTTAGCGCGTTTTGTTACTAAAATTTTGTTATTTAGAATTAAACTTTTCAAATGGCTCCCAAAAAGCTGTTTTCTCACTTAGAATTTAAAAGTAAATTTTATTAGAGAAAATAAGTTAGATTAAGCGTAAATAAGCAATTTAGAACGAATTAGCGCGTTTTGTTACTATAATTTTGTTATTTAGAATTAAACGTTCAAATGGCTCCCAAAAAGCTGTTTTCTCACTTAGAATTTAAAAGTAAATTTTATTAGTCTAAAGAAATTAGATTAAGCATAAAAAAGCAAATTAGAACGATTTAGAGCGTTTTGTTACTAAAATTTTGTTATTTAGAATTAAACTTTTCAAATGGCTCCCAAAAAGCTGTTTTCTCACTTAGAATTTAAAAGTTAATTTTAGTAGTCAAAAGAAATTAGATTAAGCGTAAATAAGCAATTTAGAACGGATTAGCGCGTTTTGTTACTAAAATTTTGTTATTTAGAATTAAACGTTCAAATGGCTGCCAAAAAGCTGTTTTCTCACTTAGAATTTAAAAGTAAATTTTATTAGTCTAAAGAAATTAGATTAAGCATAAAAAAGCAAATTAGAACGATTTAGAGCGTTTTGTTACTAAAATTTTGTTATTTAGAATTAAACTTTTCAAATGGCTCCCAAAAAGCTGTTTTCTCACTTAGAATTTAAAAGTAAATTTTATTAGTGAAAATAAGTTAGATTAAGCGTAAATAAGCAATTTAGAACGAATTAGCGCGTTTTGTTACTAAAATTTTGTTATTTAGAATTAAACGTTTCAAATGGCTCCCAAAAAGCTGTTTTCTCACTTAGAAATTAAAAGTAAATTTTATTAGTCTAAGGAAATTAGATTAGAACGATTTAGCGCGTTTTGTTACTAAAATTTTGTTATTTAGAATTAAACTTTTCAAATGGCTCCCAAAAAGCTGTTTTCTCACTTAGAATTTAAAAGTAAATTTTATTAGTGAAAATAAGTTAGATTAAGCGTAAATAAGCAATTTAGCGCGTTTTGTTACTAAAATTTTGTTATTTAGAATTAAACGTTCAAATGGCTCCCAAAAAGCTGTTTTCTCACTTAGAATTTAAAAGTAAATTTTATTAGTCAAAAGAAATTAGATTAAGCATAAAAAAGCAAATTAGAACGAATTAGAGCGTTTTGTTACTAAAATTTTGTTATTTAGAATTAAACTTTTCAAATGGCTCCCAAAAAGCTGTTTTCTCACTTAGAATTTAAAAGTAAATTTTATTAGTCAAAATAAATTAGATTAAGCATAAAAAAGCAAATTAGAACGAATTAGAGCGTTTTGTTACTAAAATTTTGTTAATTAGAATTAAACTTTTCAAATGGCTCCCAAAAAGCTGTTTTCTCACTTAGAAATTAAAAGTAAATTTTATTAGTCTAAAGAAATTAGATTAAACATAAAAAAGCAAATTAGAACGGATTAGCGCGTTTTGTTACTAAAATTTTGTTATTTAGAATTAAACGTTTCAAATGGCTCCCAAAAAGCTATTTTCTCACTTAGAAATTAAAAGTAAATTTTATTAGTGAAAATAAGTTAGATTAAGCGTAAATAAGCAATTTAGAACGACATAGAGCGTTTTGTTACTAAAATTTTGTTATTTACAATTAAACTTTTCAAATGGCTCCCAAAAAGCTGTTTTCTCACTTAGAATGTAAAAGTAAATTTTATTAGTCAAAAGAAATTAGATTAAGCATAAAAAAGCAAATTAGAACGAATTAGAGCGTTTTGTTACTAAAATTTTGTTAATTAGAATTAAACTTTTCAAATGGCTCCCAAAAAGCTGTTTTCTCACTTAGAATTTAAAAGTAAATTTTATTAGTGAAAATAAGTTAGATTAAGCGTAAATAAGCAATTTAGAACGACATAGAGCGTTTTGTTACTAAAATTTTGTTATTTACAATTAAACTTTTCAAATGGCTCCCAAAAAGCTGTTTTCTCACTTAGAATGTAAAAGTAAATTTTATTAGTCAAAAGAAATTATATTAAGCATAAAAAAGCAAATTAGAACGATTTAGAGCGTTTTGTTACTAAAATTTTGTTATTTAGAATTAAACTTTTCAAATGGCTCCCAAAAAGCTGTTTTCTCACTTAGAATTTAAAAGTTAATTTTATTAGTCAAAAGAAATAAGATTAAGCATAAAAAAGCAAATTTGAACGATTTAGCGCGTTTTGTTACTAAAATTTTGTTATTTAGAATTAAATGTTCAAATGGCTGCCAAAACGCTGTTGTCTCATTTAGAATTTAAAAGTAAATTTTATTAGTCTAAAGAAATTAGATTAAGCATAAAAAAGCAAATTAGAACGATTTAGCGCGTTTTGTTACTAAAATTTTGTTATTTAGAATTAAACGTTCAAATGGCTGCCAAAAAGCTGTTTTCTCACTTAGAAATTAAAAGTAAATTTTATTAGTCTAAAGAAATTAGATTAAGCATAAAAAAGCAAATTAGAACGATTTAGCGCGTTTTGTTACTAAAATTTTGTTATTTAGAATTAAACGTTCAAATGGCTGCCAAAAAGCTGTTTTCTCACTTAGAATTTAAAAGTAAATTTTATTAGTGAAAATATGTTAGATTAAGCGTAAATAAGCAATTTAGAACGAATTAGAGCGTTTTGTTACTAAAATTTAGTTATTTAGTATTAAACGTTTCAAATGGCTCCCAAAAAGCTGTTTTCTCACTTAGAAATTAAAAGTAAATTTTATTAGTCAAAAGAAATTAGATTAAGCATAAAAAAGCAAATTAGAACGAATTAGAGCGTTTTGTTACTAAAATTTTGTTATTTAGAATTAAACTTTTCAAATGGCTCCCAAAAAGCTGTTTTCTCATTTAGAATTTAAAAGTAAATTTTATTAGTGAAAATAAGTTAGATTAAGCGTAAATAAGCAATTTAGAACGAATTAGAGCGTTTTGTTACTAAAATATTGTTATTTAGAATTAAACGTTTCAAATGGCTCCCAAAAAGCTGTTTTCTCACTTAGAATTTAAAAGTAAATTTTATTAGTGAAAATAAGTTAGATTAAGCGTAAATAAGCACTTTACAACGAATTAGCGCGTTTTGTTACTAAAATTTTGTTATTTAGAATTAAACGTTCAAATGGCTCCCAAAAAGCTGTTTTCTCACTTAGAATTTAAAAGTAAATTTTATTAGTGAAAATAAGTTAGATTAAGCGTAAATAAGCAATTTAGAACGAATTAGAGCGTTTTGTTACTAAAATATTGTTATTTAGAATTAAACGTTTCAAATGGCTCCCAAAAAGCTATTTTCTCACTTAGAAATTAAAAGTAAATTTTATTAGTCTAAAGAAATTAGATTAAGCATAAAAAATCAAATTAGAACGATTTAGCGCGTTTTGTTACTAAAATTATGTTATTTAGAATTAAACTTTTCAATTGGCACCCAAAAAGCTGTTTTCTCACTTAGAATTTAAAAGTAAATTTTATTAGTGAAAATAAGTTAGATTAAGCGTAAATAAGCAATTTAGAACGAATTAGAGCGTTTTGTTACTAAAATATTGTTATTTAGAATTAAACGTTCAAATGGCTCCCAAAAAGCTGTTTTCTCACTTAGAATTTAAAAGTAAATTTTATTAGTGAAAATAAGTTAGATTAAGCGTAAATAAGCAATTTAGAACGAATTAGAGCGTTTTGTTACTAAAATTTTGTTATTTAGAATTAAACGTTCAAATGGCTGCCAAAAAGCTGTTTTCTCACTTAGAATTTAAAAGTAAATTTTATTAGTGAAAATATGTTAGATTAAGCGTAAATAAGCAATTTAGAACGAATTAGAGCGTTTTGTTACTAAAATTTAGTTATTTAGTATTAAACGTTTCAAATGGCTCCGAAAAAGCTGTTTTCTCACTTAGAAATTAAAAGTAAATTTTATTAGTCAAAAGAAATTAGATTAAGCATAAAAAAGCAAATTAGAACGAATTAGAGCGTTTTGTTACTAAAATTTTGTTATTTAGAATTAAACTTTTCAAATGGCTCCCAAAAAGCTGTTTTCTCATTTAGAATTTAAAAGTAAATTTTATTAGTGAAAATAAGTTAGATTAAGCGTAAATAAGCAATTTAGAACGAATTAGAGCGTTTTGTTACTAAAATATTGTTATTTAGAATTAAACGTTTCAAATGGCTCCCAAAAAGCTGTTTTCTCACTTAGAAATTAAAAGTAAATTTTATTAGTCAAAAGAAATTAGATTAAGCATAAAAAAGCAAATTAGAGCGTTTTGTTACTAAAATTTTGTTATTTAGAATTAAACTTTTCAAATGGCTCCCAAAAAGCTGTTTTCTCACTTAGAATTTAAAAGTAAATTTTATTAGTGAAAATAAGTTAGATTAAGCGTAAATAAGCAATTTACAACGAATTAGCGCGTTTTGTTACTAAAATTTTGTTATTTAGAATTAAACATTCAAATGGCTCCCAAAAAGCTGTTTTCTCACTTAGAATTTAAAAGTAAATTTTATTAGTCTAAAGAAATTAGATTTAGCATAAAAAAGCAAATTAGAACGATTTAGCGCGTTTTGTTACTAAAATTTTGTTATTTAGAATTAAACTTTTCAAATGGCTCCCAAAAAGCTGTTTTCTCACTTAGAATTTAAAAGTTAATTTTAGTAGTCAAAAGAAATTAGATTAAGCGTAAATAAGCAATTTAGAACGGATTAGCGCGTTTTGTTACTAAAATTTTGTTATTTAGAATTAAACGTTCAAATGGCTGCCAAAAAGCTGTTTTCTCACTTAGAATTTAAAAGTAAATTTTATTAGTCTAAAGAAATTAGATTAAGCATAAAAAAGCAAATTAGAACGATTTAGAGCGTTTTGTTACTAAAATTTTGTTATTTAGAATTAAACTTTTCAAATGGCTCCCAAAAAGCTGTTTTCTCACTTAGAATTTAAAAGTAAATTTTATTAGTGAAAATAAGTTAGATTAAGCGTAAATAAGCAATTTAGAACGAATTAGCGCGTTTTGTTACTAAAATTTTGTTATTTAGAATTAAACGTTTCAAATGGCTCCCAAAAAGCTGTTTTCTCACTTAGAAATTAAAAGTAAATTTTATTAGTCTAAGGAAATTAGATTAGAACGATTTAGCGCGTTTTGTTACTAAAATTTTGTTATTTAGAATTAAACTTTTCAAATGGCTCCCAAAAAGCTGTTTTCTCACTTAGAATTTAAAAGTAAATTTTATTAGTGAAAATAAGTTAGATTAAGCGTAAATAAGCAATTTAGCGCGTTTTGTTACTAAAATTTTGTTATTTAGAATTAAACGTTCAAATGGCTCCCAAAAAGCTGTTTTCTCACTTAGAATTTAAAAGTAAATTTTATTAGTCAAAAGAAATTAGATTAAGCATAAAAAAGCAAATTAGAACGAATTAGAGCGTTTTGTTACTAAAATTTTGTTAATTAGAATTAAACTTTTCAAATGGCTCCCAAAAAGCTGTTTTCTCACTTAGAATTTAAAAGTAAATTTTATTAGTCAAAATAAATTAGATTAAGCATAAAAAAGCAAATTAGAACGAATTAGAGCGTTTTGTTACTAAAATTTTGTTAATTAGAATTAAACTTTTCAAATGGCTCCCAAAAAGCTGTTTTCTCACTTAGAAATTAAAAGTAAATTTTATTAGTCTAAAGAAATTAGATTAAACATAAAAAAGCAAATTAGAACGGATTAGCGCGTTTTGTTACTAAAATTTTGTTATTTAGAATTAAACGTTTCAAATGGCTCCCAAAAAGCTATTTTCTCACTAGAAATTAAAAGTAAATTTTATTAGTGAAAATAAGTTAGATTAAGCGTAAATAAGCAATTTAGAACGACATAGAGCGTTTTGTTACTAAAATTTTGTTATTTACAATTAAACTTTTCAAATGGCTCCCAAAAAGCTGTTTTCTCACTTAGAATGTAAAAGTAAATTTTATTAGTCAAAAGAAATTAGATTAAGCATAAAAAAGCAAATTAGAACGAATTAGAGCGTTTTGTTACTAAAATTTTGTTAATTAGAATTAAACTTTTCAAATGGCTCCCAAAAAGCTGTTTTCTCACTTAGAATTTAAAAGTAAATTTTATTAGTGAAAATAAGTTAGATTAAGCGTAAATAAGCAATTTAGAACGACATAGAGCGTTTTGTTACTAAAATTTTGTTATTTACAATTAAACTTTTCAAATGGCTCCCAAAAAGCTGTTTTCTCACTTAGAATGTAAAAGTAAATTTTATTAGTCAAAAGAAATTATATTAAGCATAAAAAAGCAAATTAGAACGATTTAGAGCGTTTTGTTACTAAAATTTTGTTATTTAGAATTAAACTTTTCAAATGGCTCCCAAAAAGCTGTTTTCTCACTTAGAATTTAAAAGTTAATTTTATTAGTCAAAAGAAATAAGATTAAGCATAAAAAAGCAAATTTGAACGATTTAGCGCGTTTTGTTACTAAAATTTTGTTATTTAGAATTAAATGTTCAAATGGCTGCCAAAACGCTGTTGTCTCATTTAGAATTTAAAAGTAAATTTTATTAGTCTAAAGAAATTAGATTAAGCATAAAAAAGCAAATTAGAACGATTTAGCGCGTTTTGTTACTAAAATTTTGTTATTTAGAATTAAACGTTCAAATGGCTGCCAAAAAGCTGTTTTCTCACTTAGAAATTAAAAGTAAATTTTATTAGTCTAAAGAAATTAGATTAAGCATAAAAAAGCAAATTAGAACGATTTAGCGCGTTTTGTTACTAAAATTTTGTTATTTAGAATTAAACTTTTCAAATGGCTCCCAAAAAGCTGTTTTCTCATTTAGAATTTAAAAGTAAATTTTATTAGTGAAAATAAGTTAGATTAAGCGTAAATAAGCAATTTAGAACGAATTAGAGCGTTTTGTTACTAAAATATTGTTATTTAGAATTAAACGTTTCAAATGGCTCCCAAAAAGCTGTTTTCTCACTTAGAAATTAAAAGTAAATTTTATTAGTGAAAATATGTTAGATTAAGCGTAAATAAGCAATTTAGAACGAATTAGAGCGTTTTGTTACTAAAATTTAGTTATTTAGTATTAAACGTTTCAAATGGCTCCCAAAAAGCTGTTTTCTCACTTAGAAATTAAAAGTAAATTTTATTAGTCAAAAGAAATTAGATTAAGCATAAAAAAGCAAATTAGAACGAATTAGAGCGTTTTGTTACTAAAATTTTGTTATTTAGAATTAAACTTTTCAAATGGCTCCCAAAAAGCTGTTTTCTCATTTAGAATTTAAAAGTAAATTTTATTAGTGAAAATAAGTTAGATTAAGCGTAAATAAGCAATTTAGAACGAATTAGAGCGTTTTGTTACTAAAATATTGTTATTTAGAATTAAACGTTTCAAATGGCTCCCAAAAAGCTGTTTTCTCACTTAGAATTTAAAAGTAAATTTTATTAGTGAAAATAAGTTAGATTAAGCGTAAATAAGCACTTTACAACGAATTAGCGCGTTTTGTTACTAAAATTTTGTTATTTAGAATTAAACGTTCAAATGGCTCCCAAAAAGCTGTTTTCTCACTTAGAATTTAAAAGTAAATTTTATTAGTGAAAATAAGTTAGATTAAGCGTAAATAAGCAATTTAGAACGAATTAGAGCGTTTTGTTACTAAAATATTGTTATTTAGAATTAAACGTTTCAAATGGCTCCCAAAAAGCTATTTTCTCACTTAGAAATTAAAAGTAAATTTTATTAGTCTAAAGAAATTAGATTAAGCATAAAAAATCAAATTAGAACGATTTAGCGCGTTTTGTTACTAAAATTATGTTATTTAGAATTAAACTTTTCAATTGGCACCCAAAAAGCTGTTTTCTCACTTAGAATTTAAAAGTAAATTTTATTAGTGAAAATAAGTTAGATTAAGCGTAAATAAGCAATTTAGAACGAATTAGAGCGTTTTGTTACTAAAATATTGTTATTTAGAATTAAACGTTCAAATGGCTCCCAAAAAGCTGTTTTCTCACTTAGAATTTAAAAGTAAATTTTATTAGTGAAAATAAGTTAGATTAAGCGTAAATAAGCAATTTAGAACGAATTAGAGCGTTTTGTTACTAAAATTTTGTTATTTAGAATTAAACGTTCAAATGGCTGCCAAAAAGCTGTTTTCTCACTTAGAATTTAAAAGTAAATTTTATTAGTGAAAATATGTTAGATTAAGCGTAAATAAGCAATTTAGAACGAATTAGAGCGTTTTGTTACTAAAATTTAGTTATTTAGTATTAAACGTTTCAAATGGCTCCGAAAAAGCTGTTTTCTCACTTAGAAATTAAAAGTAAATTTTATTAGTCAAAAGAAATTAGATTAAGCATAAAAAAGCAAATTAGAACGAATTAGAGCGTTTTGTTACTAAAATTTTGTTATTTAGAATTAAACTTTTCAAATGGCTCCCAAAAAGCTGTTTTCTCATTTAGAATTTAAAAGTAAATTTTATTAGTGAAAATAAGTTAGATTAAGCGTAAATAAGCAATTTAGAACGAATTAGAGCGTTTTGTTACTAAAATATTGTTATTTAGAATTAAACGTTTCAAATGGCTCCCAAAAAGCTGTTTTCTCACTTAGAAATTAAAAGTAAATTTTATTAGTCAAAAGAAATTAGATTAAGCATAAAAAAGCAAATTAGAGCGTTTTGTTACTAAAATTTTGTTATTTAGAATTAAACTTTTCAAATGGCTCCCAAAAAGCTGTTTTCTCACTTAGAATTTAAAAGTAAATTTTATTAGTGAAAATAAGTTAGATTAAGCGTAAATAAGCAATTTACAACGAATTAGCGCGTTTTGTTACTAAAATTTTGTTATTTAGAATTAAACATTCAAATGGCTCCCAAAAAGCTGTTTTCTCACTTAGAATTTAAAAGTAAATTTTATTAGTCTAAAGAAATTAGATTTAGCATAAAAAAGCAAATTAGAACGATTTAGCGCGTTTTGTTACTAAAATTTTGTTATTTAGAATTGAACTTTTCAAATGGCTCTCAAAAAGCTGTTTTCTCACTTAGAATTTAAAAGTAAATTTTATTAGTGAAAATAAGTTAGATTAAGCGTAAATAAGCAATTTACAACGAATTAGCGCGTTTTGTTACTAAAATTTTGTTATTTAGAATTAAACATTCAAATGGCTCCCAAAAAGCTGTTTTCTCACTTAGAATTTAAAAGTAAATTTTATTAGTGAAAATAAGTTAGATTAAGCGTAAATAAGCAACTTAGAACGAATTAGAGCGTTTTGTTACTAATATATTGTTATTTAGAATTAAACGTTTCAAATGGCTCCCAAAAAGCTATTTTCTCACTTAGAAATTAAAAGTAAATTTTATTAGTCTAAAGAAATTAGATTAAGCATAAAAAAGCAAATTAGAACGATTTAGCGCGTTTTGTTACTAAAATTATGTTATTTAGAATTAAACTTTTCAAATGGCACCCAAAAAGCTGTTTTCTCACTTAGAATTTAAAAGTAAATTTTATTAGTGAAAATAAGTTAGATTAAGCGTAAATAAGCAATTTAGAACGAATTAGAGCTTTTTGTTACTAAAATATTGTTATTTAGAATTAAACGTTCAAATGGCTCCCAAAAAGCTGTTTTCTCACTTAGAATTTAAAAGTAAATTTTATTAGTGAAAATAAGTTAGATTAAGCGTAAATAAGCAATTTAGAACGAATTAGAGCGCTTTGTTACTAAAATATTGTTATTTAGAATTAAACGTTTCAAATGGCTCCCAAAAAGCTATTTTCTCACTTAGAAATTAAAAGTAAATTTTATTAGTCTAAAGAAATTAGATTAAGCATAAAAAAGCAAATTAGAACGATTTAGCGCGTTTTGTTACTAAAATTTTGTTATTTAGAATTAAACTTTTCAAATGGCTCCCAAAAAGCTGTTTTCTCACTTAGAATTTAAAAGTAAATTTTATTAGTCTAAAGAAATTATATTAAGCATAAAAAAGCAAATTAGAACGATTTAGAGCGTTTTGTTACTAAAATTTTGTTATTTAGAATTAAACTTTTCAAATGGCTCCCAAAAGCTGTTTTCTCACTTAGAATTTAAAAGTTAATTTTATTAGTCAAAAGAAATTAGATTAAGCGTAAAAAAGCAAATTAGAACGATTTAGCGCGTTTTGTTACTAAAATTTTGTTATTTAGAATTAAACGTTTCAAATGGCTCCCAAAAAGCTATTTTCTCACTTAGAAATTAAAAGTAAATTTTATTAGTCTAAAGAAATTAGATTAAGCATAAAAAAGTAAATTAGAACGATTTAGCGCGTTTTGTTACTAAAATTTTGTTATTTAGAATTAACTTTTCAAATGGCTCCCAAAAAGCTGTTTTCTCACTTAGAATTTAAAAGTAAATTTTATTAGTGAAAATAAGTTAGATTAAGCGTAAATAAGCAATTTAGAACGAATTAGAGCTTTTTGTTACTAAAATATTGTTATTTAGAATTAAACGTTCAAATGGCTCCCAAAAAGCTGTTTTCTCACTTAGAATTTAAAAGTAAATTTTATTAGTGAAAATAAGTTAGATTAAGCGTAAATAAGCAATTTAGAACGAATTAGCGCGTTTTGTTACTAAAATTTTGTTATTTAGAATTAAACGTTCAAATGGCTCCCAAAAAGCTGTATTCTCACTTAGAATTTAAAAGTAAATTTTATTAGTCAAAAGAAATTAGATTAAGCATAAAAAAGCAAATTAGAACGAATTAGAGCGTTTTGTTACTAAAATTTTGATATTTAGAATTAAACTTTTCAAATGGCTCCCAAAAAGCTGTTTTCTCACTTAGAATTTAAAAGTAAATTTTATTAGTCTAAAGAAATTATATTAAGCATAAAAAAGCAAATTAGAACGATTTAGAGCGTTTTGTTACTAAAATTTTGTTATTTAGAATTAAACTTTTCAAATGGCTCCCAAAAAGCTGTTTTCTCACTTAGAATTTAAAAGTTAATTTTATTAGTCAAAAGAAATAAGATTAAGCGTAAAAAAGCAAATTAGAACGATTTAGCGCGTTTTGTTACTAAAATTTTGTTATTTAGAATTAAACTTTTCAAATGGCTCCCAAAAAGCTGTTTTCTCACTTAGAATTTAAAAGTAAATTTTATTAGAGAAAATAAGTTAGATTAAGCGTAAATAAGCAATTTAGAACGAATTAGCGCGTTTTGTTACTAAAATTTTGTTATTTAGAATTAAACGTTCAAATGGCTCCCAAAAAGCTGTTTTCTCACTTAGAATTTAAAAGTAAATTTTATTAGTCTAAAGAAATTAGATTAAGCATAAAAAAGCAAATTAGAACGATTTAGAGCGTTTTGTTACTAAAATTTTGTTATTTAGAATTAAACTTTTCAAATGGCTCCCAAAAAGCTGTTTTCTCACTTAGAATTTAAAAGTTAATTTTATTAGTCAAAAGAAATTAGATTAAGCGTAAATAAGCAATTTAGAACGGATTAGCGCGTTTTGTTACTAAAATTTTGTTATTTAGAATTAAACGTTCAAATGGCTGCCAAAAAGCTGTTTTCTCACTTAGAATTTAAAAGTAAATTTTAGTAGTCTAAAGAAATTAGATTAAGCATAAAAAAGCAAATTAGAACGATTTAGAGCGTTTTGTTACTAAAATTTTGTTATTTAGAATTAAACTTTTCAAATGGCTCCCAAAAAGCTGTTTTCTCACTTAGAATTTAAAAGTAAATTTTATTAGTGAAAATAAGTTAGATTAAGCGTAAATAAGCAATTTAGAACGAATTAGCGCGTTTTGTTACTAAAATTTTGTTATTTAGAATTAAACGTTTCAAATGGCTCCCAAAAAGCTGTTTTCTCACTTAGAAATTAAAAGTAAATTTTATTAGTCTAAGGAAATTAGATTAGAACGATTTAGCGCGTTTTGTTACTAAAAATTTTGTTATTTAGAATTAAACTTTTCAAATGGCTCCCAAAAAGCTGTTTTCTCACTTAGAATTTAAAAGTAAATTTTATTAGTGAAAATAAGTTAGATTAAGCGTAAATAAGCAATTTAGCGCGTTTTGTTACTAAAATTTTGTTATTTAGAATTAAACGTTCAAATGGCTCCCAAAAAGCTGTTTTCTCACTTAGAATTTAAAAGTAAATTTTATTAGTCAAAAGAAATTAGATTAAGCATAAAAAAGCAAATTAGAACGAATTAGAGCGTTTTGTTACTAAAATTTTGTTAATTAGAATTAAACTTTTCAAATGGCTCCCAAAAAGCTGTTTTCTCACTTAGAATTTAAAAGTAAATTTTATTAGTCAAAATAAATTAGATTAAGCATAAAAAAGCAAATTAGAACGAATTAGAGCGTTTTGTTACTAAAATTTTGTTAATTAGAATTAAACTTTTCAAATGGCTCCCAAAAAGCTGTTTTCTCACTTAGAAATTAAAAGTAAATTTTATTAGTCTAAAGAAATTAGATTAAACATAAAAAAGCAAATTAGAACGGATTAGCGCGTTTTGTTACTAAAATTTTGTTATTTAGAATTAAACGTTTCAAATGGCTCCCAAAAAGCTATTTTCTCACTTAGAAATTAAAAGTAAATTTTATTAGTCTAAAGAAATTAGATTAAGCATAAAAAAGCAAATTAGAACGATTTAGCGCGTTTTGTTACTAAAATTATGTTATTTAGAATTAAACTTTTCAAATGGCACCCAAAAAGCTGTTTTCTCACTTAGAATTTAAAAGTAAATTTTATTAGTGAAAATAAGTTAGATTAAGCGTAAATAAGCAATTTAGAACGAATTAGAGCTTTTTGTTACTAAAATATTGTTATTTAGAATTAAACGTTCAAATGGCTCCCAAAAAGCTGTTTTCTCACTTAGAATTTAAAAGTAAATTTTATTAGTGAAAATAAGTTAGATTAAGCGTAAATAAGCAATTTAGAACGAATTAGCGCGTTTTGTTACTAAAATTTTGTTATTTAGAATTAAACGTTCAAATGGCTCCCAAAAAGCTGTTTTCTCACTTAGAATTTAAAAGTAAATTTTATTAGAGAAAATAAGTTAGATTAAGCGTAAATAAGCAATTTAGAACGATTTAGAGCGTTTTGTTACTAAAATTTTGTTATTTAGAATTAAACTTTTCAAATGGCTCCCAAAAAGCTGTTTTCTCACTTAGAATTTAAAAGTTAATTTTATTAGTCAAAAGAAATTAGATTAAGCGTAAATAAGCAATTTAGAACGGATTAGCGCGTTTTGTTACTAAAATTTTGTTATTTAGAATTAAACGTTCAAATGGCTGCCAAAGAGCTGTTTTCTCACTTAGAATTTAAAAGTATATTTTATTAGTCTAAAGAAATTAGATTAAGCATAAAAAAGCAAATTAGAACGATTTAGAGCGTTTTGTTACTAAAATTTTGTTATTTAGAATTAAACTTTTCAAATGGCTCCCAAAAAGCTGTTTTCTCACTTAGAATTTAAAAGTAAATTTTATTAGTGAAAATAAGTTAGATTAAGCGTAAATAAGCAATTTAGAACGAATTAGCGCGTTTTGTTACTAAAATTTTGTTATTTAGAATTAAACGTTTCAAATGGCTCCCAAAAAGCTGTTTTCTCACTTAGAAATTAAAAGTAAATTTTATTAGTCTAAGGAAATTAGATTAGATCGATTTAGCGCGTTTTGTTACTAAAATTTTGTTATTTAGAATTAAACTTTTCAAATGGCTCCCAAAAAGCTGTTTTCTCACTTAGAATTTAAAAGTAAATTTTATTAGTCAAAAGAAATTAGATTAAGCATAAAAAAGCAAATTAGAACGAATTAGAGCGTTTTGTTACTAAAATTTTGTTAATTAGAATTAAACTTTTCAAATGGCTCCCAAAAAGCTGTTTTCTCACTTAGAATTTAAAAGTAAATTTTATTAGTCAAAAGAAATTAGATTAAGCATACAAAAGCAAATTAGAACGAATTAGAGCGTTTTGTTACTAAAATTTTGTTATTTAGAATTAAACGTTCAAATGGCTCCCAAAAAGCTGTTTTCTCACTTAGAATTTAAAAGTAAATTTTATTAGTCAAAAGAAATTAGATTAAGCATAAAAAAGCAAATTAGAACGAATTAGAGCGTTTTGTTACTAAAATTTTGTTAATTAGAATTAAACTTTTCAAATGGCTCCCAAAAAGCTGTTTTCTCACTTAGAATTTAAAAGTAAATTTTATTAGTCAAAATAAATTAGATTAAGCATAAAAAAGCAAATTAGAACGAATTAGAGCGTTTTGTTACTAAAATTTTGTTAATTAGAATTAAACTTTTCAAATGGCTCCCAAAAAGCTGTTTTCTCACTTAGAAATTAAAAGTAAATTTTATTAGTCTAAAGAAATTAGATTAAACATAAAAAAGCAAATTAGAACGGATTAGCGCGTTTTGTTACTAAATTTTGTTATTTAGAATTAAACGTTCAAATGGCTGCCAAAAAGCTGTTTTCTCACTTAGAATTTAAAAGTTAATTTTATTAGTCAAAAGAAATTAGATTAAGCGTAAATAAGCAAATTAGAACGATTTAGAGCGTTTTGTTACTAAAATTTTGTTATTTAGAATTAAACTTTACAAATGGCTCCCAAAAAAGCTGTTTTCTCACTTAGAATTTAAAAGTAAATTTTATTAGTGAAAATAAGTTAGATTAAGCGTAAATAAGCAATTTAGAACGAATTAGCGCGTTTTGTTACTAAAATTTTGTTATTTAGAATTAAACGTTTCAAATGGCTCCCAAAAAGCTGTTTTCTCACTTAGAAATTAAAAGTAAATTTTATTAGTCTAAGGAAATTAGATTAAGCATAAAAAAGCAAATTAGAACGATTTAGCGCGTTTTGTTACTAAAATTTTGTTATTTAGAATTAAACTTTACAAATGGCTCCCAAAAAGCTGTTTTCTCACTTAGAATTTAAAAGTAAATTTTATTAGTGAAAATAAGTTAGATTAAGCGTAAATAAGCAATTTACAACGAATTAGCGCGTTTTGTTACTAAAATTTTGTTATTTAGAATTAAACATTCAAATGGCTCCCAAAAAGCTGTTTTCTCACTTAGAATTTAAAAGTAAATTTTATTAGTGAAAATAAGTTAGATTAAGCGTAAATAAGCAACTTAGAACGAATTAGAGCGTTTTGTTACTAATATATTGTTATTTAGAATTAAACGTTTCAAATGGCTCCCAAAAAGCTATTTTCTCACTTAGAAATTAAAAGTAAATTTTATTAGTCTAAAGAAATTAGATTAAGCATAAAAAAGCAAATTAGAACGATTTAGCGCGTTTTGTTACTAAAATTATGTTATTTAGAATTAAACTTTTCAAATGGCACCCAAAAAGCTGTTTTCTCACTTAGAATTTAAAAGTAAATTTTATTAGTGAAAATAAGTTAGATTAAGCGTAAATAAGCAATTTAGAACGAATTAGAGCTTTTTGTTACTAAAATATTGTTATTTAGAATTAAACGTTCAAATGGCTCCCAAAAAGCTGTTTTCTCACTTAGAATTTAAAAGTAAATTTTATTAGTGAAAATAAGTTAGATTAAGCGTAAATAAGCAATTTAGAACGAATTAGAGCGTTTTGTTACTAAAATATTGTTATTTAGAATTAAACGTTTCAAATGGCTCCCAAAAAGCTATTTTCTCACTTAGAAATTAAAAGTAAATTTTATTAGTCTAAAGAAATTAGATTAAGCATAAAAAAGCAAATTAGAACGATTTAGCGCGTTTTGTTACTAAAATTTTGTTATTTAGAATTAAACTTTTCAAATGGCTCCCAAAAAGCTGTTTTCTCACTTAGAATTTAAAAGTAAATTTTATTAGTCTAAAGAAATTAGATTAAGCATAAAAAAGCAAATTAGAACGATTTAGAGCGTTTTGTTACTAAAATTTTGTTATTTAGAATTAAACTTTTCAAATGGCTCCCCAAAAAGCTGTTTTCTCACTTAGAATTTAAAAGTTAATTTTATTAGTCAAAAGAAATTAGATTAAGCGTAAAAAAGCAAATTAGAACGATTTAGCGCGTTTTGTTACTAAAATTTTGTTATTTAGAATTAAACGTTTCAAATGGCTCCCAAAAAAGCTATTTTCTCACTTAGAAATTAAAAGTAAATTTTATTAGTCTAAAGAAATTAGATTAAGCATAAAAAAGCAAATTAGAACGATTTAGCGCGTTTTGTTACTAAAATTATGTTATTTAGAATTAAACTTTTCAAATGGCACCCAAAAAGCTGTTTTCTCACTTAGAATTTAAAAGTAAATTTTATTAGTGAAAATAAGTTAGATTTAAGCGTAAATAAGCAATTTAGAACGAATTAGAGCTTTTTGTTACTAAAATATTGTTATTTAGAATTAAACGTTCAAATGGCTCCCAAAAAGCTGTTTTCTCACTTAGA
>CAJVRQ020000098.1:0-63220 GCA_911728435.2 Apoderus coryli
TTATTAGTGAAAATAAGTTAGATTAAGCGTTAATAAGCAATTTAGAACGAATTAGCGCGTTTTGTTACTAAAATTTTGATATTTAGAATTAAACGTTCAAATGGCTGCCAAAAAGCTGTTTTCTCACTTAGAATTTAAAAGTAAATTTTATTAGTGAAAATAAGTTAGATTAAGCGTATATAAGCAATTTAGAACGTATTAGAGCGTTTTGTTACTAAAATTTTGTTATTTAGAATTAAACGTTTCAAATGGCTCCCAAAAAGCTGTTTTCTCAGTTAGAAATTAAAAGTAAATTTTATTAGTCAAAAGAAATTAGATTAAGCATAAAAAAGCAAATTAGAACGAATTAGAGCGTTTTGTTACTAAAATTTTGTTATTTAGAATTAAACTTTTCAAATGGCTCCCAAAAAGCTGTTTTCATACTTAGAATTTAAAAGTAAATTTTATTAGTGAAAATAAGTTAGATTAAGCGTAAATAAGCAATTTACAACGAATTAGCGCGTTTTGTTACTAAAATTTTGTTATTTAGAATTAAACGTTCAAATGGCTCCCAAAAAGCTGTTTTCTCACATAGAATTTAAAAGTAAATTTTATTAGTGAAAATGAGTTATATTAAGCGTAAATAAGCAATTTAGAACGAATTAGAGCGTTTTGTTACTAAAATATTGTTATTTAGAATTAAACGTTTCAAATAGCTCCCAAAAAGCTGTTTTCTCACTTAGAAATTAAAAGTAAATTTTATTAGTTACTAAAGAAATTAGATTAAGCATAAAAAAGCAAATTAGAACGATTTAGCGCGTTTTGTTACTAAAATTTTGTTATTTAGAATAAAACTTTCAAATGGCTCCCAAAAAGCTGTTTTCTCACTTAGAATTTAAAAGTAAATTTTATTAGTGAAAATAAGTTAGATTAAGCGTAAATAAGCAATTTAGAACGAATTAGCGCGTTTTGTTACTAAAATTTTGTTATTTAGAATTAAACGTTCAAATGGCTGCCAAAAAGCTGTTTTCTCACTTAGAATTTAAAAGTAAATTTTATTAGTGAAAATAAGTTAGATTAAGCGTAAATAAGCAATTTAGAACGTATTAGAGCGTTTTGTTACTAAAATTTTGTTATTTAGAATTAAACGCTTCAAATCGCTCCCAAAAAGCTGTTTTCTCACTTAGAAATTAAAAGTAAATTTTATTAGTCAAAGAAATTAGATTAAGCATAAAAAAGCAAATTAGAACGAATTAGAGCGTTTTGTTACTAAAATTTTGTTATTTAGAATTAAACTTTTCAAATGGCTCCCAAAAAGCTGTTTTCTTACTTAGAATTTAAAAGTAAATTTTATTAGTGAAAATAAGTTAGATTAAGCGTAAATAAGCAATTTAGAACGAATTAGCGCGTTTTGTTACTAAAATTTTGTTATTTAGAATTAAACGTTCAAATGGCTGCCAAAAAGCTGTTTTCTCACTTAGAATTTAAAAGTAAATTTTATTAGTGAAAATAAGTTAGATTAAGCGTAAATAAGCAATTTAGAACGTATTAGAGCGTTTTGTTACTAAAATTTTGTTATTTAGAATTAAACGTTTCAAATGGCTCCCAAAAAGCTGTTTTCTCACTTAGAAATTAAAAGTAAATTTTATTAGTCAAAAGAAATTAGATTAAGCATAAAAAAGCAAATTAGAACGAATTAGAGCGTTTTGTTACTAAAATTTTGTTATTTAGAATTAAACGTTTCAAATGGCTCCCAAAAAGCTGTTTTCTCACTTAGAAATTAAAAGTAAATTTTAATAGTCAAAAGAAATTAGATTAAGCATAAAAAAGCAAATTAGAACGAATTAGAGCGTTTTGTTACTAAAATTTTGTTATTTAGAATTAAACTTTTCAAATGGCTCCCAAAAAGCTGTTTTCTTACTTAGAATTTAAAAGTAAATTTTATTAGTGAAAATAAGTTAGATTAAGCGTAAATAAGCAATTTACAACGAATTAGCGCGTTTTGTTACTAAAATTTTGTTATTTAGAATTAAACGTTCAAATGGCTCCCAAAAAGCTGTTTTCTCACTTAGAATTTAAAAGTAAATTTTATTAGTGAAAATAAGTTAGATTAAGCGTAAATAAGCAATTTAGAACGAATTAGCGTGTTTTGTTACTAAAATTTTGTTATTTAGAATTATACGTTCAAATGGCTGCCAAAAAGCTGTTTTCTCAATTAGAATTTAAAAGTAAATTTTATTAGTCTAAAGAAATTAGATTAAGCATAAAAAAGCAAATTAGAACGATTTAGCGCGTTTTGTTACTAAAATTTTGTTATTAAGAATTAAACTTTTCAATTGGCTCCCAAAAAGCTGTTTTCTCACTTAGAATTTAAAAGTAAATTTTATTAGTGGAAATAAGTTAGATTAAGCGTAAATAAGCAATTTAGAACGAATTAGCGCGTTTTGTTACTAAAATTTTGTTATTTAGAATTAAACGTTCAAATGGCTGCCAAAAAGCTGTTTTCTCACTTAGAATTTAAAAGTAAATTTTATTAGTGAAAATAAGTTAGATTAAGCGTAAATAAGCAATTTAGAACGTATTAGAGCGTTTTGTTACTAAAATTTTGTTATTTAGAATTAAACTTTTCAATTGGCTCCCAAAAAGCTGTTTCCTCACTTAGAATTTAAAAGTAAATTTTATTAGTGGAAATAAGTTAGATTAAGCGTAAATAAGCAATTTAGAACGAATTAGCGCGTTTTGTTACTAAAATTTTGTTATTTAGAATTAAACGTTCAAATGGCTGCCAAAAAGCTGTTTTCTCACTTAGAATTTAAAAGTAAATTTTATTAGTGGAAATAAGTTAGATTAAGCGTAAATAAGCAATTTCGAACGTATTAGAGCGTTTTGTTACTAAAATTTTGTTATTTAGAATTAAATGTTTCAAATGGCTCCCAAAAAGCTGTTTTCTCACTTAGAAATTAAAAGTAAATTTTATTAGTCAAAAGAAATTAGATTAAGCATAAAAAAGAAAATTAGAACGAATTAGAGCGTTTTGTTACTAAAATTTTGTTATTTAGAATAAAACTTTCAAATGGCTCCCAAAAAGCTGTTTTCTCACTTAGAATTTAAAAGTAAATTTTATTAGTGAAAATAAGTTAGATTAAGCGTAAATAAGCAATTTACAACGAATTAGCGCGTTTTGTTACTAAAATTTTGTTATTTAGAATTAAACGTTCAAATGGCTCCCAAAAAGCTGTTTCTCACTTAGAATTTAAAAGTAAATTTTATTAGTGAAAATCAGTTAGATTAAGCGTAAATAAGCAATTTAGAACGAATTAGCGCGTTGTGTTACTAAAATTTTGATATTTAGAATTATACGTTCAAATGGCTGCCAAAAAGCTGTTTTCTCACTTAGAATTTAAAAGTAAATTTTATTAGTCTAAAGAAATTAGATTAAGCATAAAAAAGCAAATTAGAACGATTTAGCGCGTTTTGTTACTAAAATTTTGTTATTTAGAATTAAACTTTTCAAATGGCTCCCAAAAAGCTGTTTTCTCACTTAGAATTTAAAAGTAAATTTTATTAGTGAAAATAAGTTAGATTAAGCGTTAATAAGCAATGTAAAACGAATTAGCGCGTTTTGTTACTAAAATTTTGTTATTTAGAATTAAACGTTCAAATGGCTGCCAAAAGCTGTTTTCTCACTTAGAATTTAAAAGTAAATTTTATTAGTGAAAATAAGTTAGATTAAGCGTATATAAGCAATTTAGAACGTATTAGAGCGTTTTGTTACTAAAATTTTGTTATTTAAAATTAAACGTTTGAAATGGCTCCCAAAAAGCTGTTTTCTCAGTTAGAATTAAAAGTAAATTTTATTAGTCAAAAGAAATTAGATTAAGCATAAAAAAGCAAATTAGAACGAATTAGAGCGTTTTGTTACTAAAATTTTGTTATTTAGAATTAAACTTTTCAAATGGCTCCCAAAAAGCTGTTTTCATACTTAGAATTTAAAAGTAAATTTTATTAGTGAAAATAAATTAGATTAAGCGTAAATAAGCAATTTACAACGAATTAGCGCGTTTTGTTACTAAAATTTTGTTATTTAGAATTAAACGTTCAAATGGCTCCCAAAAAGCTGTTTTCTCACTTAGAATTTAAAAGTAAATTTTATTAGTGAAAATAAGTTATATTAAGCGTAAATAAGCAATTTAGAACGAATTAGGGCGTTTTTTAACTAAAATATTGTTATTTAGAATTAAACGTTTCAAATAGCTCCCAAAAAGCTGTTTTCTCACTTAGAAATTAAAAGTAAATTTTATTAGTTACTAAAGAAATTAGATTAAGCATAAAAAAGCAAATTAGAACGATTTAGCGCGTTTTGTTACTAAAATTTTGTTATTTAGAATTAAACTTTTCAAATGGCTCCCAAAAAGCTGTTTTCACACTTAGAATTTAAAAGTAAATTTTATTAGTCAAAAGGAATTAGATTAAGCATAAAAAAGCAAATTAGAACGATTTAGCGCGTTTTGTTACTAAAATTTTGTTATTTAGAATAAAACTTTCAAATGGCTCCCAAAAAGCTGTTTTCTCACTTAGAATTTAAAAGTAAATTTTATTAGTGAAAATAAGTTAGATTAAGCGTTAATAAGCAATTTAGAACGAATTAGCGCGTTTTGTTACTAAAATTTTGTTATTTAGAATTAAACGTTCAAATGGCTGCCAAAAAGCTGTTTTCTCACTTAGAATTTAAAAGTAAATTTTATTAGTGAAAATAAGTTATATTAAGCGTAAATAAGCAATTTTGAACGTATTAGAGCGTTTTGTTACTAAAATTTTGTTATTTAAAATTAAACGTTTCAAATGGCTCCCAAAAAGCTGTTTTCTCAGTTAGAAATTAAAAGTAAATTTTATTAGTCAAAAGAAATTAGATTAAGCATAAAAAAGCAAATTAGAACGAATTAGAGCGTTTTGTTACTAAAATTTTGTTATTTAGAATTAAACTTTTCAAATGGCTCCCAAAAAGCTGTTTCACACTTAGAATTTAAAAGTAAATTTTATTAGTCAAAAGAAATTAGATTAAGCATAAAAAAGCAAATTAGAACGATTTAGCGCGTTTTGTTACTAAAATTTTGTTATTTAGAATTAAACTTTCAAATGGCTCCCAAAAAGCTGTTTTCTCACTTAGAATTTAAAAGTAAATTTTATTAGTGAAAATGAGTTATATTAAGCGTAAATAAGCAATTTAGAACGAATTAGAGCGTTTTGTTACTAAAATATTGTTATTTAGAATTAAACGTTTCAAATAGCTCCCAAAAAGCTGTTTTCCTCACTTAGAAATTAAAAGTAAATTTTATTAGTTACTAAAGAATTAGATTAAGCATAAAAAAGCAAATTAGAACGATTTAGCGCGTTTTGTTACTAAAATTTTGTTATTTAGAATTAAACTTTTCAAATGGCTCCCAAAAAGCTGTTTTCTTACTTAGAATTTAAAAGTAAATTTTATTAGTGAAAATAAGTTAGGTTAAGCGTAAATAAGCATTTTATAACGAATTAGCGCGTTTTGTTACTAAAATTTTGTTATTTAGAATTAAACGTTCAAATGGCTGCCAAAAAGCTGTTTTCTCACTTAGAATTTAAAAGTAAATTTTATTAGTGAAAATAAGTTAGATTAAGCGTAAATAAGCAATTTAGAACGTATTAGAGCGTTTTGTTACTAAAATTTTGTTATTTAGAATTAAACGTTTCAAATGGCTCCCAAAAAGCTGTTTTCTCACTTAGAAATTAAAAGTAAATTTTATTAGTCAAAAGAAATTAGATTAAGCATAAAAAAGCAAATTAGAACGAATTAGAGCGTTTTGTTACTAAAATTTTGTTATTTAGAATTAAACGTTTCAAATGGCTCCCAAAAAGCTGTTTTCTCACTTAGAAATTAAAAGTAAATTTTATTAGTCAAAAGAAATTAGATTAAGCATAAAAAAGCAAATTAGAACGAATTAGAGCGTTTTGTTACTAAAATTTTGTTATTTAGAATTAAACTTTTCAAATGGCTCCCAAAAAGCTGTTTTCTTACTTAGAATTTAAAAGTAAATTTTATTAGTGAAAATAAGTTAGATTAAGCGTAAATAAGCAATTTACAACGAATTAGCGCGTTTTGTTACTAAAATTTTGTTATTTAGAATTAAACGTTCAAATATCTCCCAAAAAGCTGTTTTCTCACTTAGAATTTAAAAGTAAATTTTATTAGTGAAAATAAGTTAGATTAAGCGTAATAAGCAATTTAGAACGAATTAGCGTGTTTTGTTACTAAAATTTTGTTATTTAGAATTATACGTTCAAATGGCTGCCAAAAAGCTGTTTTTCTCAATTAGAATTTAAAAGTAAATTTTATTAGTCTAAAGAAATTAGATTAAGCATAAAAAAGCAAATTAGAACGATTTAGCGCGTTTTGTACTAAAATTTTGTTATTAAGAATTAAACTTTTCAATTGGCTCCCAAAAAGCTGTTTTCTCACTTAGAATTTAAAAGTAAATTTTATTAGTGGAAATAAGTTAGATTAAGCGTAAATAAGCAATTTAGAACGAATTAGCGCGTTTTGTTACTAAAATTTTGTTATTTAGAATTAAACGTTCAAATGGCTGCCAAAAAGCTGTTTTCTCACTTAGAATTTAAAAGTAAATTTTATTAGTGAAAATAAGTTAGATTAAGCGTAAATAAGCAATTTAGAACGTATTAGAGCGTTTTGTTACTAAAATTTTGTTATTTAGAATTAAACTTTTCAATTGGCTCCCAAAAAGCTGTTTTCTCACTTAGAATTTAAAAGTAAATTTTATTAGTGGAAATAAGTTAGATTAAGCGTAAATAAGCAATTTAGAACGAATTAGCGCGTTTTGTTACTAAAATTTTGTTATTTAGAATTAAACGTTCAAATGGCTGCCAAAAAGCTGTTTTCTCACTTAGAATTTAAAAGTAAATTTTATTAGTGGAAATAAGTTAGATTAAGCGTAAATAAGCAATTTACAACGTATTAGAGCGTTTTGTTACTAAAATTTTGTTATTTAGAATTAAACGTTTCAAATGGCTCCCAAAAAGCTGTTTTCTCACTTAGAAATTAAAAGTAAATTTTATTAGTCAAAAGAAATTAGATTAAGCATAAAAAAGCAAATTAGAACGAATTAGAGCGTTTTGTTACTAAAATTTTGTTATTTAGAATTAAACTTTTCAAATGGCTCCCAAAAAGCTGTTTTCATACTTAGAATTTAAAAGTAAATTTTATTAGTGAAAATAAGTTAGATTAAGCGTAAATAAGCAATTTACAACGAATTAGCGCGTTTTGTTACTAAAATTTTGTTATTTAGAATTAAACGTTCAAATGGCTCCCAAAAAGCTGTTTTCTCACTTAGAATTTAAAAGTAAATTTTATTAGTGAAAATAAGTTAGATTAAGCGTAAATAAGCAATTTAGAACGAATTAGAGCGTTTTGTTACTAAAATATTGTTATTTAGAATTAAACGTTTCAAATAGCTCCCAAAAAGCTGTTTTCTCACTTAGAAATTAAAAGTAAATTTTATTAGTGAAAATAAGTTAGATTAAGCGTAAATAAGCAATTTAGAACGAATTAGCGCGTTTTGTTACTAAAATTTTGTTATTTAGAATTAAACTTTTCAAATGGCTCCCAAAAAGCTATTTTCATACTTAGAATTTAAAAGTAAATTTTATTAGTGAAAATAAGTTAGATTAAGCGTAAATAAGCAATTTAGAACGTATTAGAGCGTTTTGTTACTAAAATTTTGTTATTGAGAATTAAACGTTTCAAATGGCTCCCAAAAAGCTGTTTTCTCACTTAGAAATTAAAAGTAAATTTTATTAGTCAAAAGAAATTAGATTAAGCATAAAAAAGCAAATTAGAACGAATTAGAGCGTTTTGTTACTAAAATTTTGTTATTTAGAATTAAACTTTTCAAATGGCTCCCAAAAAGCTGTTTTCTTACTTAGAATTTAAAAGTAAATTTTATTAGTGAAAATAAGTTAGATTAAGCGTAAATAAGCAATTTAGAACGAATTAGCGCGTTTTGTTACTAAAATTTTGTTATTTAGAATTAAACGTTCAAATGGCTGCCAAAAAGCTGTTTTCTCACTTAGAATTTAAAAGTAAATTTTATTAGTCTAAAGAAATTAGATTAAGCATAAAAAAGCAAATTAGAACGATTTAGCGCGTTTTGTTACTAAAATTTTGTTATTTAGAATTAAACTTTCAAATGGCTCCCAAAAAGCTGTTTTCTCACTTAGAATTTAAAAGTAAATTTTATTAGTGAAAATAAGTTAAATTAAGCGTAAATAAGCAATTTAGAACGAATTAGCGCGTTTTGTTACTAAAATTTTGTTATTTAGAATTATACGTTCAAATGGCTGCCAAAAAGCTGTTTTCTCACTTTGAATTTAAAAGTAAATTTTATTAGTCTAAAGAAATTAGATTAAACATAAAAAAGCAAATTAGAACGATTTAGCGCGTTTTGTTACTAAAATTTTGTTATTTAGAATTAAACTTTTCAAATGGCTGCCCAAAAACTGTTTTCTCACTTAGAATTTAAAAGTAAATTTTATAAGTCTAAAGAAATTAGATTAAGCATAAAAAAGCAAATTAGAACGATTTAGCGCGTTTTGTTACTAAAATTTTGTTATTTAGAATTAAACTTTTCAAATGGCTCCCAAAAAGCTGTTTTCTCCCTTAGAATTTAAAAGTAAATTTTATTAGTGAAAATAAGTTATATTAAGCGTAAATAAGCAATTTAGAACGTATTAGAGCGTTTTGTTACTAAAATTTTGTTATTTAGAATTAAACGTTTCAAATGGCTCCCAAAAAGCTGTTTTCTCAGCTAGAAATTAAAAGTAAATTTTATTAGTCAAAAGAAATTAGATTAAGCATAAAAAAGCAAATTAGAACGAATTAGAGCGTTTTGTTACTAAAATGTTGTTATTTAGAATTAAACTTTTCAAATGGCTCCCAAAAAGCTGTTTTCATACTTAGAATTTAAAAGTAAATTTTATTAGTGAAAATAAGTTAGATTAAGCGTAAATAAGCAATTTACAACGAATTAGCGCGTTTTGTTACTAAAATTTTGTTATTTAGAATTAAACGTTCAAATGGCTCCCAAAAAGCTGTTTTCTCACTTAGAATTTAAAAGTAAATTTTATTAGTGAAAATAAGTTAGATTAGGCGTAAATAAGCAATTTAGAACGAATTAGAGCGTTTTGTTACTAAAATATTGTTATTTAGAATTAAACGTTTCATATAGCTCCCAAAAAGCTGTTTTCTCACTTAGAAATTAAAAGTAAATTTTATTAGTCTAAAGAAATTAGATTAAGCATAAAAAAGCAAATTAGAACGATTTAGCGCGTTTTGTTACTAAAATTTTGTTATTTAGAATTAAACTTTTCAAATGGCTCCCAAAAAGCTGTTTTCACACTTAGAATTTAAAAGTAAATTTTATTAGTCAAAAGAAATTAGATTAAGCATAAAAAAGCAAATTAGAACGATTTAGCGCGTTTTGTTACTAAAATTTTGTTATTTAGAATAAAACTTTCAAATGGCTCCCAAAAAGCTGTTTTCTCACTTAGAATTTAAAAGTAAATTTTATTAGTGAAAATAAGTTAGATTAAGCGTAAATAAGCAATTTAGAACGAATTAGCGCGTTTTGTTACTAAAATTTTGTTATTTAGAATTATACGTTCAAATGGCTGCCAAAAAGCTGTTTTCTCACTTAAAATTTAAAAGTAAATTTTATTAGTCTAAAGAAATTAGATTAAGCATAAAAAAGCAAATTAGAACGATTTAGCGCGTTTTCTTACTAAAATTTTGTTATTTAGAATTAAACTTTTGAAATGGCTCCCAAAAAGCTTTTTTCTCACTTAGAATTTAAAAGTAAATTTTATTAGTGAAAATAAGTTAGATTAAGCGTTAATAAGCAATTTAGAACGAATTAGCGCGTTTTGTTACTAAAATTTTGATATTTAGAATTAAACGTTCAAATGGCTGCCAAAAAGCTGTTTTCTCACTTAGAATTTAAAAGTAAATTTTATTAGTGAAAATAAGTTAGATTAAGCGTATATAAGCAATTTAGAACGTATTAGAGCGTTTTGTTACTAAAATTTTGTTATTTAGAATTAAACGTTTCAAATGGCTCCCAAAAAGCTGTTTTCTCAGTTAGAAATTAAAAGTAAATTTTATTAGTCAAAAGAAATTAGATTAAGCATAAAAAAGCAAATTAGAACGAATTAGAGCGTTTTGTTACTAAAATTTTGTTATTTAGAATTAAACTTTTCAAATGGCTCCCAAAAAGCTGTTTTCATACTTAGAATTTAAAAGTAAATTTTATTAGTGAAACTAAGTTAGATTAAGCGTAAATAAGCAATTTACAACGAATTAGCGCGTTTTGTTACTAAAATTTTGTTATTTAGAATTAAACGTTCAAATGGCTCCCAAAAAGCTGTTTTCTCACTTAGAATTTAAAAGTAAATTTTATTAGTGAAAATGAGTTATATTAAGCGTAAATAAGCAATTTAGAACGAATTAGAGCGTTTTGTTACTAAAATATTGTTATTTAGAATTAAACGTTTCAAATAGCTCCCAAAAAGCTGTTTTCTCACTTAGAAATTAAAATTAAATTTTATTAGTTACTAAAGAAATTAGATTAAGCATAAAAAAGCAAATTAGAACGATTTAGCGCGTTTTGTTACTAAAATTTTGTTATTTAGAATAAAACTTTCAAATGGCTCCCAAAAAGCTGTTTTCTCACTTAGAATTTAAAAGTAAATTTTATTAGTGAAAATAAGTTAGATTAAGCGTAAATAAGCAATTTAGAACGAATTAGCGCGTTTTGTTACTAAAATTTTGTTATTTAGAATTAAACGTTCAAATGGCTGCCAAAAAGCTGTTTTCTCACTTAGAATTTAAAAGTAAATTTTATTAGTGAAAATAAGTTAGATTAAGCGTAAATAAGCAATTTAGAACGTATTAGAGCGTTTTGTTACTAAAATTTTGTTATTTAGAATTAAACGTTTCAAATGGCTCCCAAAAAGCTGTTTTCTCACTTAGAAATTAAAAGTAAATTTTATTAGTCAAAAGAAATTAGATTAAGCATAAAAAAGCAAATTAGAACGAATTAGAGCGTTTTGTTACTAAAATTTTGTTATTTAGAATTAAACTTTTCAAATGGCTCCCAAAAAGCTGTTTTCTTACTTAGAATTTAAAAGTAAATTTTATTAGTGAAAATAAGTTAGATTAAGCGTAAATAAGCAATTTAGAACGAATTAGCGCGTTTTGTTACTAAAATTTTGTTATTTAGAATTAAACGTTCAAATGGCTGCCAAAAAGCTGTTTTCTCACTTAGAATTTATTAGTAAATTTTATTAGTGAAAATAAGTTAGATTAAGCGTAAATAAGCAATTTAGAACGTATTAGAGCGTTTTGTTACTAAAATTTTGTTATTTAGAATTAAACGTTTCAAATGGCTCCCAAAAAGCTGTTTTCTCACTTAGAAATTAAAAGTAAATTTTATTATTCAAAAGAAATTAGATTAAGCATAAAAAAGCAAATTAGAACGAATTAGAGCGTTTTGTTACTAAAATTTTGTTATTTAGAATTAAACGTTTCAAATAGCTCCCAAAAAGCTGTTTTCTCACTTAGAAATTAAAAGTAAATTTTATTAGTCAAAAGAAATTAGATTAAGCATAAAAAAGCAAATTAGAACGAATTAGAGCGTTTTGTTACTAAAATTTTGTTATTTAGAATTAAACTTTTCAAATGGCTCCCAAAAAGCTGTTTTCTTACTTAGAATTTAAAAGTAAATTTTATTAGTGAAAATAAGTTAGATTAAGCGTAAATAAGCAATTTAGAACGAATTAGCGTGTTTTGTTACTAAAATTTTGTTATTTAGAATTATACGTTCAAATGGCTGCCAAAAAGCTGTTTTCTCAATTAGAATTTAAAAGTAAATTTTATTAGACTAAAGAAATAAGATTAAGCATAAAAAAGCAAATTAGAACGATTTAGCGCGTTTTGTTACTAAAATTTTGTTATTAAGAATTAAACTTTTCAATTGGCTCCCAAAAAGCTGTTTTCTCACTTAGAATTTAAAAGTAAATTTTATTAGTGGAAATAAGTTAGATTAAGCGTAAATAAGCAATTTAGAACGAATTAGCGCGTTTTGTTACTAAAATTTTGTTATTTAGAATTAAACGTTCAAATGGCTGCCAAAAAGCTGTTTTCTCACTTAGAATTTAAAAGTAAATTTTATTAGTGAAAATAAGTTAGATTAAGCGTAAATAAGCAATTTAGAACGTATTAGAGCGTTTTGTTACTAAAATTTTGTTATTTAGAATTAAACGTTTCAAATGGCTCCCAAGAAGCTGTTTTCTCACTTAGAAATTAAAAGTAAATTTTATTAGTCAAAAGAAATTAGATTAAGCATAAAAAAGCAAATTAAAACGAATTAGAGCGTTTTGTTACTAAAATTTTGTTATTTAGAATTAAACTTTTCAAATGGCTCCCAAAAAGCTGTTTTCATACTTAGAATTTAAAAGTAAATTTTATTAGTGAAAATAAGTTAGATTAAGCGTAAATAAGCAATTTAGAACGAATTAGCGCGTTTTGTTACTAAAATTTTGTTATTTAGAATTAAACGTTCAAATGGCTGCCAAAAAGCTGTTTTCTCACTTAGAATTTAAAAGTAAATTTTATTAGTGAAAATAAGTTAGATTAAGCGTAAATAAGCAATTTAGAACGAATTAGAGCGTTTTGTTACTAAAATATTGTTATTTAGAATTAAACGTTTCAAATAGCTCCCAAAAAGCTGTTTTCTCACTTAGAAATTAAAAGTAAATTTTATTAGTGAAAATAAGTTAGATTAAGCGTAAATAAGCAATTTAGAACGAATTAGCGCGTTTTGTTACTAAAATTTTGTTATTTAGAATTAAACTTTTCAAATGGCTCCCAAAAAGCCGTTTTCATACTTAGAATTTAAAAGTAAATTTTATTAGTGAAAATAAGTTAGATTAAGCGTAAATAAGCAATTTAGAACGAATTAGCGCGTTTTGTTACTAAAATTTTGTTATTTAGAATTAAACGTTCAAATGGCTGCCAAAAAGCTGTTTTCTCACTTAGAATTTAAAAGTAAATTTTATTAGTGAAAATAAGTTAGATTAAGCGTAAATAAGCAATTTAGAACGTATTAGAGCGTTTTGTTACTAAAATTTTGTTATTTAGAATTAAACGTTTCAAATGGCTCCCAAAAAGCTGTTTTCTCACTTAGAAATTAAAAGTAAATTTTATTAGTCAAAAGAAATTAGATTAAGCATAAAAAAGCAAATTAGAACGAATTAGAGCGTTTTGTTACTAAAATTTTGTTATTTAGAATTAAACTTTTCAAATGGCTCCCAAAAAGCTGTTTTCTTACTTAGAATTTAAAAGTAAATTTTATTAGTGAAAATAAGTTAGATTAAGCGTAAATAAGCAATTTAGAACGAATTAGCGCGTTTTGTTACTAAAATTTTGTTATTTAGAATTAAACGTTCAAATGGCTGCCAAAAAGCTGTTTTCTCACTTAGAATTTAAAAGTAAATTTTATTAGTGAAAATAAGTTAGATTAAGCGTAAATAAGCAATTTAGAACGTATTAGAGCGTTTTGTTACTAAAATTTTGTTACTTAGAATTAAACGTTTCAAATGGCTCCCAAAAAGCTGTTTTCTCACTTAGTAATTAAAAGTAAATTTTATTAGTCAAAAGAAATTAGATTAAACATAAAAAAGCAAATTAGAACGAATTAGAGCGTTTTGTTACTAAAATTTTGTTATTTAGAATTAAACGTTTCAAATGGCTCCCAAAAAGCTGTTTTCTCACTTAGAAATTAAAAGTAAATTTTATTAGTCAACAGAAATTAGATTAAGCATAAAAAAGCAAATTAGAACGAATTAGAGGGTTTGTTACTAAAATTTTGTTATTTAGAATTAAACTTTTCAAATGGCTCCCAAAAAGCTGTTTTCTTACTTAGAATTTAAAAGTAAATTTTATTAGTGAAAATAAGTTAGATTAAGCGTAAATAAGCAATTTACAACGAATTAGCGCGTTTTGTTACTAAAATTTTGTTATTTAGAATTAAACGTTCAAATGGCTCCCAAAAAGCTGTTTGCTCACTTAGAATTTAAAAGTAAATTTTATTAGTGAAAGTAAGTTAGATTAAGCGTAAATAAGCAATTTAGAACGAATTAGCGTGTTTTGTTACTAAAATTTTGTTATTTAGAATTATACGTTCAAATGGCTGCCAAAAAGCTGTTTTCTCACTTAGAATTTAAAAGTAAATTTTATTAGTCTAAAGAAATTAGATTAAGCATAAAAAAGCATATTAGAACCATTTAGCGCGTTTTGTTACTAAAATTTTGTTATTTAGAATTAAACTTTTCAAATGGCTCCCAAAAAGCTGTTTTCTCACTTAGAATTTAAAAGTAAATTTTATTAGTGAAAATAAGTTAGATTAAGCGTAAATAAGCAATTTAGAACGAATTAGAGCGTTTTGTTACTAAAATATTGTTATTTAGAATTAAATGTTTCATATAGCTCCCAAAAAGCTGTTTTCTCACTTAGAAATTAAAAGTAAATTTTATTAGTCTAAAGAAATTAGATTAAGCATAAAAAAGCAAATTAGAACGATTTAGCGCGTTTTGTTACTAAAATTTTGTTATTTAGAATTAAACTTTGCAAATGGCTCCCAAAAAGCTGTTTTCACACTTAGAATTTAAAAGTAAATTTTATTAGTCAAAAGAAATTAGATTAAGCATTAAAAAGCAAATTAGAACGATTTAGCGCGTTTTGTTACTAAAATTTTGTTATTTAGAATAAAACTTTCAAATGGCTCCCAAAAAGCTGTTTTCTCACTTAGAATTTAAAAGTAAATTCTATTAGTGAAAATAAGTTAGATTAAGCGTAAATAAGCAATTTAGAACGAATTAGCGCGTTTTGTTACTAAAATTTTGTTATTTAGAATTATAAGTTCAAATGGCTGCCAAAAAGCTGTTTTCTCACTTAGAATTTAAAAGTAAATTTTATTAGTCTAAAGAAATTAGATTAAGCATAAAAAAGCAAATTAGAACGATTTAGCGCGTTTTGTTACTAAAATTTTGTTATTTAGAATTAAACTTTTCAAATGGCTCCCAAAAAGATGTTTTCTCACTTAGAATTTAAAAGTAAATTTTATTAGTGAAAATAAGTTAGATTAAGCGTTAATAAGCAATTTAGAACGAATTAGCGCGTTTTGTTACTAAAATTTTGTTATTTAGAATTAAACGTTCAAATGGCTGCCAAAAAGCTGTTTTCTCACTTAGAATTTAAAAGTAAATTTTATTAGTGAAAATAAGTTAGATTAAGCGTATATAAGCAACTTAGAACGTATTAGAGCGTTTTGTTACTAAAATTTTGTTATTTAGAATTAAACGTTTCAAATGGCTCCCAAAAAGCTGTTTTCTCAGTTAGAAATTAAAAGTAAATTTTATTAGTCAAAAGAAATTAGATTAAGCATAAAAAAGCAAATTAGAACGAATTAGAGCGTTTTGTTACTAAAATTTTGTTATTTAGAATTAAACTTTTCAAATGGCTCCCAAAAAGCTGTTTTCATACTTAGAATTTAAAAGTAAATTTTATTAGTGAAAATAAGTTAGATTAAGCGTAAATAAGCAATTTACAACGAATTAGCGCGTTTTGTTACTAAAATTTTGTTATTTAGAATTAAACGTTCAAATGGCTCCCAAAAAGCTGTTTTCTCACTTAGAAATTAAAAGTAAATTTTATTAGTTACTAAAGAAATTAGATTAAGCATAAAAAAGCAAATTAGAACGATTTAGCGCGTTTTGTTACTAAAATTTTGTTATTTAGAATAAAACTTTCAAATGGCTCCCAAAAAGCTGTTTTCTCACTTAGAATTTAAAAGTAAATTTTATTAGTGAAAATAAGTTAGATTAAGCGTAAATAAGCAATTTAGAACGAATTAGCGCGTTTTGTTACTAAAATTTTGTTATTTAGAATTAAACGTTCAAATGGCTGCCAAAAAGCTGTTTTCTCACTTAGAATTTAAAAGTAAATTTTATTAGTGAAAATTAGTTAGATTAAGCGTAAATAAGCAATTTAGAACGTATTAGAGCGTTTTGTTACTAAAATTTTGTTATTTAGAATTAAACGTTTCAAATGGCTCCCAAAAAGCTGTTTTCTCACTTAGAAATTAAAAGTAAATTTTATTAGTCAAAAGAAATTAGATTAAGCATAAAAAAGCAAATTAGAACGAATTAGAGCGTTTTGTTACTAAAATTTTGTTATTTAGAATTAAACGTTTCAAATGGCTCCCAAAAAGCTGTTTTCTCACTTAGAAATTAAAAGTAAATTTTATTAGTCAAAAGAAATTAGATTAAGCATAAAAAAGCAAATTAGAACGAATTAGAGCGTTTTGTTACTAAAATTTTGTTATTTAGAATTAAACTTTTCAAATGGCTCCCAAAAAGCTGTTTTCTTACTTAGAATTTAAAAGTAAATTTTATTAGTGAAAATAAGTTAGATTAAGCGTAAATAAGCAATTTACAACGAATTAGCGCGTTTTGTTACTAAAATTTTGTTATTTAGAATTAAACGTTCAAATGGCTCCCAAAAAGCTGTTTTCTCACTTAGAATTTAAAAGTAAATTTTATTAGTGAAAATAAGTTAGATTAAGCGTAAATAAGCAATTTAGAACGTATTAGAGCGTTTTGTTACTAAAATTTTGTTATTTAGAATTAAACGTTTCAAATGGCTCCCAAAAAGCTGTTTTCTCACTTAGAAATTAAAAGTAAATTTTATTAGTCAAAAGAAATTAGATTAAGCATAAAAAAGCAAATTAGAACGAATTAGAGCGTTTTGTTACTAAAATTTTGTTATTTAGAATTAAACTTTTCAAATGGCTCCCAAAAAGCTGTTTTCTTACTTAGAATTTAAAAGTGAAATTTTATTAGTGAAAATAAGTTAGATTAAGCGTAAATAAGCAATTTAGAACGAATTAGCGCGTTTTGTTACTAAAATTTTGTTATTTAGAATTAAACGTTCAAATGGCTGCCAAAAAGCTGTTTTCTCACTTAGAATTTAAAAGTAAATTTTATTAGTGAAAATAAGTTAGATTAAGCGTAAATAAGCAATTTAGAACGTATTAGAGCGTTTTGTTACTAAAATTTTGTTATTTAGAATTAAACGTTTCAAATGGCTCCCAAAAAGCTGTTTTCTCACTTAGAAATTAAAAGTAAATTTTATTAGTCAAAAGAAATTAGATTAAGCATAAAAAAGCAAATTAGAACGAATTAGAGCGTTTTGTTACTAAAATTTTGTTATTTAGAATTAAACGTTTCAAATGGCTCCCAAAAAGCTGTTTTCTCACTTAGAAATTAAAAGTAAATTTTATTAGTCAAAAGAAATTAGATTAAGCATAAAAAAACAAATTAGAACGAATTAGAGCGTTTTGTTACTAAAATTTTGTTATTTAGAATTAAACTTTTCAAATGGCTCCCAAAAAGTTGTTTTCTTACTTAGAATTTAAAAGTAAATTTTATTAGTGAAAATAAGTTAGATTAAGCGTAAATAAGCAATTTAGAACGAATTAGCGCGTTTTGTTACTAAAATTTTGTTATTTAGAATTAAACGTTCAAATGGCTGCCAAAAGGCTGTTTTCTCACTTAGAATTTAAAAGTAAATTTTATTAGTGAAAATAAGTTAGATTAAGCGTAAATAAGCAATTTAGAACGTATTAGAGCGTTTTGTTACTAAAATTTTGTTATTTAGAATTAAACGTTTCAAACTTATGTGAAGTTAGCGCCAGCGTTCAGCTCCAGTCCTCCCCCACTACTCAATTTCCCCTACGACCGCTTCGCATCACAAATATACGGTGCGATGCGCACAGCGACACGCGCATGTAGGCGGAGCTTGAAGCTGGCTGTTGAAATAGGCAAATAATTTAAATTTTTAATAACTAATGGTAGTATTTTATTAATAATAAAAATAATAGTTTAGATTCAATCGATTTTATACCTATTTAGTTCCTCCTGAGCGGGACGTCTGTGAACGGCTCTACCGCCTCTTCAATATAACGTGTACCCCTTCTATTTAAAAAATCATATCTCCGAAAATTGTGCTTTTAGCTCCCTAGATTTTCTAGAATCCCAATCCTGTAAGTCATGGGTATTTACACTTACAAGCACATCTGAGCACGAGGCCTGGGAACGGCGCTACCGCCCCTTAAATATACCATCTCCCCATATAGAAAAAAAATCATATCTCCGAAAAGTGTGTTTTTAGCTCCCTAGATTTTGTAGAATCCTAAACTTGTTAGCCATAGATACTTACACTTACAAGCACATCTGAGCACGAGGCCTGGGAACGGCCCTATTGCCCCTTAAATATACCATCTACCCCGTATAGAAAAAAAAATCATATCTCCGAAAAGTCTGTTTTCAGGTCCCTAGATTTTCTAGAATCATAATCTTGTTAGCCGTAGGTACTTACACTTACAAGCACATCTGAGCACGAGGCCTGGGAACGGCGCTACCGCCCCTTAAATATACCATCTACCCCGTATAGAAAAAAAATCATATCTCCGAAAAGTGTGTTTTTAGCTCCCTAGATTTTCTAGAATCCTAATCTTGTTAGCCATAAGTACTTACACTTATAAGCACATCGGAGCACGGGGCCTAAAAACGGCGCTACCGCCCCTTAAATATAACATGTACCACGTATAGAAAAAAAATAATATCTCCGAAAAGTGTGTTTTTAGCTCCCTAGATTTTGTAGAATCCTAATCTTGTTAGCCATAGATACTTACACTTACAAGCACATCTGAGCACGAGGCCTGGGAACGGCGCTACCGCCCCTTAAATATACCATCTACCCCGTATAGAAAAAAAATCATATCTCCGAAAAGTGTGTTTTTAGCTCTCAAAATTTTAAAGAATCCTTATCTTGTTAGCCATAAGTACTTACACTTACAAGCACATCTGAGCACGAAGCCTGGGAACGCCGCTACCGCCCCTTAAATATAACATGTACCACCTATAGAAAAAAAATCATATCTCCAAAAAGTGTGTTTTTAGCTCCCTAGATTTTCTAGAATCCTAATCTTGTTAGCCATAAGTACTTACACTTATAAGCACATCTGAGCACGGGGCCTGAAAACGGCGCTACCGCCCCTTAAATATAACATGTACCACGTATAGAAAAAAATAATATCTCCGAAAAGTGTGTTTTTAGCTCCCTAGATTTTGTAGAATCCTAATCTTGTTAGCCATAGATACTTACACTTATAAGCACATCTGAGCACGGGGCCTGAAAACGGCGCTACCGCCCCTTAAATATAACATGTACCACGTATAGAAAAAAAATAATATCTCCGAAAAGTGTGTTTTTAGCTCTCAAAATTTTAAAGAATCCTTATCTTGTTAGCCATAAGTACTTACACTGACAAGCACATCTGAGCACGAAGCCTGGGAACGCCGCTACCGCCCCTTAAATATAACATGTACCACGTATAGAAAAAAAATAATATCTCCGAAAAGTGTGTTTTTAGCTCCCTAGATTTTCTAGAATCCTAATCTTGTTAGCCATAAGTACTTACACTTATAAGCACATCGGAGCACGGGGCCTAAAAACGGCGCTACCGCCCCTTAAATATAACATGTACCACGTATAGAAAAAAAATAATATCTCCGAAAAGTGTGTTTTTAGCTCCCTAGATTTTCTAGAATCCTAATCTTGTTAGCCATAAGTACTTACACTTATAAGCACATCGGAGCACGGGGCCTAAAAACGGCGCTACCGCCCCTTAAATATAACATGTACCACGTATAGAAAAAAAATAATATCTCCGAAAAGTGTGTTTTTAGCTCCCTAGATTTTGTAGAATCCTAATCTTGTTAGCCATAGATACTTACACTTACAAGCGCATCTGAGCACGAGGCCTGGGAACGGCGCTACCGCCCCTTAAATATACCATCTACCCCGTATAGAAAAAAAATCATATCTCCGAAAAGTGTGTTTTTAGCTCTCAAAATTTTAAAGAATCCTTATCTTGTTAGCCATAAGTACTTACACTTACAAGCAGATCTGAGCACGAAGCCTGGGAACGCCGCTACCGCCCCTTAAATATAACATGTACCACATATAGAAAAAAAATAATATCTCTGAAAAGTGTGTTTTTAGCTCCCTACATTTTCTAGAATCATAATCTTGTTAGCCATAAGTACTTACACTTATAAGCACATCTGAGCACGGGGCCTGAAAACGGCGCTACCGCCCCTTAAATATAACATGTACCACGTATAGAAAAAAATAATATCTCCGAAAAGTGTGTTTTTAGCTCCCTAGATTTTGTAGAATCCTAATCTTGTTAGCCATAGATACTTACACTTACAAGCACATCTGAGCACGAGGCCTGGGAACGGCGCTACCGCCCCTTAAATATACCATCTACCCCGTATAGAAAAAAAATCATATCTCCGAAAAGTGTGTTTTTAGCTCCCTAGATTTTCTAGAATCCTAATCTTGTTAGCCATAGATACTTACACTTACAAGCACATCTGAGCACGAGGCCTGGGAACGGCGCTACCGCCCCTTAAATATACCATCTACCCCGTATAGAAAAAAAATCATATCTCCGAAAAGTGTGTTTTTAGCTCTCAAAATTTTAAAGAATCCTAATCTTGTTAGCCATAGATACTTACACTAACAAGCACATCTGAGCACGAGGCCTGGGAACGGCGCTACCGCCCCTTAAATATATCATCTACCCCGTATAGAAAAAAAAAATCATATCTCCGAAAAGTGTGTCTTTAGCTCTCAAAATTTTAAAGAATCCTTATCTTGTTAGCCATAGGTACTTACACTTACAAGCACATCTGAGCACGAGGCCTGGGAACGGCGCTACCGCCCCTTAAATATACCATCTACCCCGTATAAAAAAAAATCATATCTCCAAAAAGTGTGTTTTTAGCTCCCTAGATTTTTTAGAATCCTAATCTTGTTAGCCATAAGTACTTACACTTATAAGCACATCTGAGCACGGGGCCTGAAAACGGCGCTACCGCCCCTTAAATATAACATGTACCACGTATAGAAAAAAAATCATATCTCCGAAAAGTGTGTTTTTAACTCCCTAGATTTTGTAGAATCCTAATCTTGTTAGCCATAGATACTTACACTTACAAGCACATCTGAGCACGAGGCCTGGGAACGGCGCTACCGCCCCTTAAATATACCATCTACCCCGTATAAAAAAAAATCATATCTCCGAAAAGTGTGTTTTCAGCTCCCTAGATTTTCTAGAATCATAATCTTGTTAGCCATAAGTACTTACACTTACAAGCACATCTGAGCACGAGGCCTGGGAACGGCGCTACCGCCCCTTAAATATACCATCTACCCCGTATAGAAAAAAAATCATATCTCCAAAAAGTGTGTTTTTAGCTCCCTAGATTTTCTAAAATCCTAATCTTGTTAGCCATAAGTACTTACACTTATAAGCACATCTGAGCACGGGGCCTGAAAACGGCGCTACCGCCCCTTAAATATAACATGTACCACGTATAGAAAAAAAATAATATCTCCGAAAAGTGTGTTTTTAGCTCTCAAAATTTTAAAGAATCCTTATCTTGTTAGCCATAAGTACTTACACTGACAAGCACATCTGAGCACGAAGCCTGGGAACGCCGCTACCGCCCCTTAAATATAACATGTACCACGTATAGAAAAAAAATAATATCTCCGAAAAGTGTGTTTTTAGCTCCCTAGATTTTCTAGAATCCTAATCTTGTTAGCCATAAGTACTTACACTTATAAGCACATCGGAGCACGGGGCCTAAAAACGGCGCTACCGCCCCTTAAATATAACATGTACCACGTATAGAAAAAAAATAATATCTCCGAAAAGTGTGTTTTTAGCTCCCTAGATTTTGTAGAATCCTAATCTTGTTAGCCATAGATACTTACACTTACAAGCACATCTGAGCACGAGGCCTGGGAACGGCGCTACCGCCCCTTAAATATACCATCTACCCCGTATAAAAAAAAATCATATCTCCGAAAAGTGTGTTTTCAGCTCCCTAGATTTTCTAGAATCATAATCTTGTTAGCCATAAGTACTTACACTTACAAGCACATCTGAGCACGAGGCCTGGGAACGGCGCTACCGCCCCTTAAATATACCATCTACCCCGTATAGAAAAAAAATCATATCTCCAAAAAGTGTGTTTTTAGCTCCCTAGATTTTCTAAAATCCTAATCTTGTTAGCCATAAGTACTTACACTTATAAGCACATCTGAGCACGGGGCCTGAAAACGGCGCTACCGCCCCTTAAATATAACATGTACCACGTATAGAAAAAAAATAATATCTCCGAAAAGTGTGTTTTTAGCTCTCAAAATTTTAAAGAATCCTTATCTTGTTAGCCATAAGTACTTACACTGACAAGCACATCTGAGCACGAAGCCTGGGAACGCCGCTACCGCCCCTTAAATATAACATGTACCACGTATAGAAAAAAAATAATATCTCCGAAAAGTGTGTTTTTAGCTCCCTAGATTTTCTAGAATCCTAATCTTGTTAGCCATAAGTACTTACACTTATAAGCACATCGGAGCACGGGGCCTAAAAACGGCGCTACCGCCCCTTAAATATAACATGTACCACGTATAGAAAAAAAATAATATCTCCGAAAAGTGTGTTTTTAGCTCCCTAGATTTTCTAGAATCCTAATCTTGTTAGCCATAAGTACTTACACTTATAAGCACATCGGAGCACGGGGCCTAAAAACGGCGCTACCGCCCCTTAAATATAACATGTACCACGTATAGAAAAAAAATAATATCTCCGAAAAGTGTGTTTTTAGCTCCCTAGATTTTGTAGAATCCTAATCTTGTTAGCCATAGATACTTACACTTACAAGCGCATCTGAGCACGAGGCCTGGGAACGGCGCTACCGCCCCTTAAATATACCATCTACCCCGTATAGAAAAAAAATCATATCTCCGAAAAGTGTGTTTTTAGCTCTCAAAATTTTAAAGAATCCTTATCTTGTTAGCCATAAGTACTTACACTTACAAGCAGATCTGAGCACGAAGCCTGGGAACGCCGCTACCGCCCCTTAAATATACCATCTACCCCGTATAGAAAAAAAATCATATCTCCGAAAAGTGTGTTTTTAGCTCTCAAAATTTTAAAGAATCCTAATTTTGTTAGCCATAGATACTTACACTAACAAGCACATCTGAGCACGAGGCCTGGGAACGGCGCTACCGCCCCTTAAATATACCATCTACCCCGTATAGAAAAAAAAAATCATATCTCCGAAAAGTGTGTTTTTAGCTCTCAAAATTTTAAAGAATCCTTATCTTGTTAGCCATAAGTACTTACACTAATAAGCACATCTGAGCACGAGGCCTGGGAACGGCGCTACCGCCCCTTAAATATACCATCTACCCCGTATAGAAAAAAAATCATATCTCCGAAAAGTGTGTTTTTAGCTCTCAAAATTTTAAAGAATCCTTATCTTGTTAGCCATAAGTACTTACACTTACAAGCACATCTGAGCACGAAGCCTGGGAACGCCGCTACCGCCCCTTAAATATAACATGTACCACGTATAGAAAAAAAATAATATCTCCGAAAAGTGTGTTTTTAGCTCCCTAGATTTTCTAGAATCATAATCTTGTTAGCCGTAGGTACTTACACTTACTAGCACATCTGAGCACGAGGCGTGGGAACGGCGCTACCGCCCCTTAAATATAACATGTACCACGTATAGAAAAAAAATAATATCTCCGAAAAGTGTGTTTTTAGCTCCCTAGATTTTCTAAAATCCTAATCTTGTTAGCCATAAGTACTTACACTTATAAGCACATCTGAGCACGGGGCCTGAAAACGGCGCTACCGCCCCTTAAATATAACATGTACCACGTATAGAAAACAAATAATATCTCCGAAAAGTGTGTTTTTAGCTCCCTAGATTTTCTAGAATCATAATCTTGTTAGCCGTAGGTACTTACACTTACAAGCACATCTGAGCACGAGGCCTGGGAAGGGCGCTACCGCCCCTTAAATATACCATCTACCCCGTATAGAAAAAAAATCATATCTCCGAAAAGTGTGTTTTTAGCTCTCAAAATTTTAAAGAATCCTTATCTTGTTAGCCATAAGTACTTACACTTACAAGCACATCTGAGCACGAAGCCTGGGAACGGCGTTACTGCTCCTTCTATCTAACTTGTACGCCGTATATAATGTATATTGCATGTATTTGCATAATTTGGAAAACATATACCTATTTGAAGAATATTTTTATAAGCCAGAGATAATTTTCAACTTTCGAACAATTTTGTGTGCTAGCAGGCCCGGCAACCAGCATAATATATATGTATAAGTTTCAGAATCGTTAGCCTTGTAGATGTTATAAAATAAGGAAACTGTTTACATCTAAATGTTGACACTCCCTGCCAAAATTGGTATATGTCTGTGTCACAGTATTGTGTATTTCAACGACTTTTTTTATATAGCCACAAACATAGCGAAAAGCAATAGGGTCACTTTGGAAACTGTTAATAACTACTTGGTCCGGGATCCTATGTGGGAACAAACCTTTTAACGTGTCGCTCACTTGACAGTTATCTACAATAGCTCCGCATATGTGCAAGAAAAATCCATCTTAACTTTGCCGCTTATATTTGGTGGCTATTCTCGGCATTAAATGATGCCGCGTATCATCTGAAATTTCCTTTGCGGTATTTTCACTTTTCAAAAATTGCAGGATCGGCATCTTTGATTTTGCCGCGATTATATCCAATATGTTCTATATAGGTAGGTATTTACTTCAGTCGAATTTTATAGTTTCTAGAGTGAACTGCTTTTGTAAGTTTCAGACAATTTACAGTAATTTTAATATTAAAAGTTGGTATAATTCCTTATTATATTAGGTATTAGTAGTATTTAATTTTCAAGGTAATATACCTATGTAATGCCAGAAAAGTGATTGAATAGACATTTAAAAAACAAGGTAGGACTTTTAATTTTACATAGAGGCGAGTTTCAGTGGGTGAGTACTCAGCATTCAGCATTTTTTTATTTCATATTAGGCACAAATATATTATTTTCAATTTAGTTAACATTTTTAATTGCGTTAGCTGGTTTTGTGTGAAAATGAAAAACGATTTTTTTTTAAAAAATCTTGTGCAGCGTATTAAACAATATGATCATACTCTAAATTTTGATGACATACAAAAGATGCCGTCAAATCACGACATTTTTAACAAAATTTTGTCTAAAACAATTATCAAAAAAAATAGGCTAAAAGAGAAAAAACGCGTTCTTCATATAATCAAAAACAATGTCGGTAACATAAAATCAAATTTTGAATCTAAACTGAATATTGAACAATCAACGCCACAGTCTGTAAATAATTGTGCAGAATTTAATCCTAATATATCTCCGATTCTGAACAACTTAGACCTGTCTGCATCTGTAAATAATTGTACAGAATTTAATCCAAATATATCTCCGATTGTGAACAACTTAGACTTGTCTGCATCTGTAACAAATAAAAACGGTGCTATCGAAAGTAATATGAATAGTTCAGATGATGTGAATACTATAAAGGATGTAAGTAAGGATAAAATTGACATTCCTAAATGTATTGCGGATTTAACACAAAAAGAAAATGATTGTCAGATAACCTTACCTCTTAATGCGATACATGAAGATCGAAATCTAGATTTCAAGTTATCACGCCATGACGTAAGAGGGTGTACTTTTTTGGAAGGACATTTCGAAATATCAGCATCAGAATGGGCAACCCTTTTTAACAGTAAAAATAATAAATTATTTTCAAATATATATCCATACTTTTTATATCAAAAAATTAACTCTGAGGTAAATAATACCTGCGTCATTGCGTTTAATAAAGTTCGTTATCAAGCTCGTAGTATAATAGTAACAGCATACTGCAAAAATAATTTGAATAATTGCAAGAACTTCAAAATATGTATAAGTCTAGAAAATATTCCGATATTGGTCAAGGTATTTAGTACCTCTTTAAATTATTGTCATCCGTTTAAAATAACAAGACGTGTTAGGTTTATTGAAAGGTCTATTTTGAAAAACAAACTTTTGAATACCAAATCGTCAATTTATAAAATTAAAACGCTTAACAAAAATAATTATTTTCTAGGTAATAAAGGCAATTTAGCATACATAAAATCAGATGATGTACTTAGAAAAGTTAGGTCTGAATCCATGAATAGATTAAGTCGCTCAAGTGACCCGCTCATAGATATTTTTTTGATGAAAAGAGCGCATCCCGAATATATTAAAGAAGTTTCTGACCCATTCAATATAAAAATCTACAGCCTTCAGCAAATTCGTATAGCACAGAAATGTGTAGAAAAAGTTATTTATTTTGATGCTACAGGGTCATTAGTAAAGTATGCTAACTGTACGGTCTATTATTACTGTGGTGTCATTTCTACACCAAATAAAAGACTATGTCCCATATTTGAAATGATTTCAAGCGAACATGATGCTAAAACCATAGGCCGATTTATGGAGAAGTTTAAAATGTTCTGCATTAAAAATAATTCGTGGCCACTATTTAAAGCCATTATAACTGATTTTAGTTATGCAAACTTACATGCAGTTTGTAGGGGTTTTCACGATTGTAGCTTATTGGATTATTTAAAAAAATGTTACAAAATTAATACACAGCAAATAAAGAAATCCAAACAGTTTATAAGCATTCATCTTTGTTGTGCTCATTTCACGAAATGCTTGACAAAACTTGTGGATGATTTTTATCTAGAAGCTCCAAATAATATCAAAAATGTGATTAAAGAGTGCCTAACATTGGGAATTACAATAAACGATTTACGTAGAGCATTAACATGGATAAGAAATCTTTATATTTTACTATACACTAAAACCAATTCAGTTGATGTTCAAAATGCTTTAGATTCTTTGAAACAATTTGAGAGTGAAACAACCGCTTCAAACTTTTATGAGACTGAAGCTTCATTTTATGATATTAAAGGTTCATTAAAAAAATCTAGCCCCTATTTTGCATTTTTTTCAAATTTTATTAAAACGTTATCCGTATTTTCTGAAGGAGAAGAAAAAAATCCTTTTTACAGTCCGAAATGTTTTAATGAATTTCAAGATAGATATTTGGCATATTTTCCATTATGGTCGAGTGTAATGTGGACTGGAAATGAAAAAGAAAGAGCAAGTAATGCTTGTGTGGAAAAATATTTTGGATATTTAAAACACAACTTATTTAGCGGCAAAAACATGAGACCATCAGTTTTTGTGCGTAAGGTTAGAGAGTACGTATTATCATCTTACAGAGAATCTTCTTTAAATATCAAAAAAACCGGACTAGCTACCCTAACTAAATATTCGAATATAGTTAAACCAAAACATGAATATGCGGACGAATATATTTCTAAGGAATTTTGGAATAAAAAGCGCAAACCTGTACACTCACATTTTTTGGGCCGAAATTTAAAAAGATTTAAAAGTGACAATATAAAAGTAGATAACATATTAATTTTAAGAAATGGGTTAATCAGAAATCCTAAATATTATATAAACTCTGATGTACCTTTTATAGTTGCTATTTTTAAGCGTATTGATGGAACAAAATATTTTATTAATTCAAAACAATTTAACAATTTAGAAAAGTTATTGGAAATTAAAGATGAATTAATGGTAAATTTGTTTAAAAATAAAAAAGATATTACTGTGCAAAGTAATTTATTTACGATACAATTAACAATTTTAAAAAAATCCCTATCAATGAAAAATATGTGCCTCATTTGTGGTATGTATCTTAAAAGTTATGAAAAGGTTACGCAGTTTGTTCAATGTAGGTTTTGCCTCCGATGGATTCATTATACTTGCGAACATAGAGATTATGATGGTTCATTTTCTGAGTCTTTTATAGAATATAGTTGCATACTGTGTAGTGAACATATACAAACCAATAGTGTTTTAGCTGAATCTTTATTGCAGCTTCAAAAGTCAGTCCAAGCGAAAAGTAAATGTGAAAATTCCACACTTCTAAGCCAATTTACTTCACCAATTGCTTCCTTTCTAGATAACGGCTTAGTAGCCAGTACCAAGCATTACAAAAAGATTATTAATTTTAATTATCTTGTCACGCATCAGGAAAACCATTTTAACAATATACAATTAACAGCCTTAGACAGTGAAAATTATAATACGTTGGATGGTAATGAATGGCTTTCGAATATAGTAGTTCATATGATATTAAATTGTTTTTTAAAAAAATACTCCGAAAATGCTCGAGATATTCAAATATGGAGTCCTTTTTCAACATCTGTGATTTTTCCAAAATTATCTAAAACTATGGATATTAGCTTTTATTTCGAGAATTACGATTTGTCAAAAGATACTATAATGCCTCTACTTTATGATAGTCATTTTCGACTAATATATATAAGCTTTAAACAAAATACTTTCTTTTATATTAATCCCTTTGGTTATAATTATAAAGAGGCTAATGATCATTTCAAAATGTTTAGCAATTACGTTGAAAGGTACAACAAAGCAACTGGAAAACTTATTAAATATAATCACTTGGAAATACCAAAAAATTTGCAGTTTGTCCAACAACAAAAAGGAGATTCTTTTAATTGTGGGGTTTATATTTTACATTATATTGAATGTGTTTTACAAAGAATACCCTTATTTTCAGAATTAAATCCAAGCGAAAAGCGAGAAGAGTATAAGAAATTGTTACTTGAAATGTCTTTAAGTGTCCGAAATATATATTTTTGTTGTGGTCAAAATAAATCACATATATCTGAATCCAACGATTTTCAATGTTACGTTTGCCTTAGATATGTACACTTCGGATGTTGTAAGCGTAAATTACAGTACAAGAATGTATGTCTTTTATGTCAAGAAAATATTTAAGATCATGCATAGACTAGTTATTCACCTTTGGTATTAGGCAATAAAAACTGATTAGGAATTTCATTATTCTCAATATAATCCAGCTAACGCTATATTTTTCTAGATATTCCAAATTACCCTTAGACAGTTTTTTTATACCTCGTTTACTTATAGTTACTCCGAACTAAATATTATTTACACAAAGTATCCGAACTGTAAAATATTATAAGTTTACAGTGCTAGTATTTTGCGTAATTTCAATATTGTTATATTTTCTGACCTAATCCTTTGCATACAGGATTTGAATATTATTTTCTGTTTCAAAAATAAATAAATGTTAAGTAAATCAGTTTAGAATTATATTTTAGTTTGACGAATATTTTTGCAAAAAGTGTCCTTTTAATTTCATTGTTTTTGTTATAATATAAGTGGGTATATACGGCTATTGGCAAACCCCCACATGAAAAAAAGGTAACGCGCCAAAACAATACCTCCTAGGTGGTGTGGAAATTTGTTTGATTTTCATATAATTGATCAAACTGATTTATATAAGTACAGGTTTATGGTGGTTTTTCCGTCATTACTCACATATTTTAGAAAACTTGATGACCCTAATAAATAAAAAAAAATTACCAAATCACCGACACGTTGAATTTGGTTTGAACGACAACATAAAATTTAAATTAATAACCTTTTCCGGTTTTACACTATTGTTAATTGAAATTAAAATTTTGACTAATTTATTGTAAATCTAAAGCAAAACACATTTTTCTTTCCATTAGGTGATTACATAGGACGATTTAAAAGTTTTACATTGTTTCTGGTCGAGAGTCCTAATGTAATCAGACGAAATTACATTTTTGAAAGTTGAGTTATACCTAGTTATTTGAGCCACTGATGATAGACATCCCATGTCTGCAACATGTAGGTATGGCAGATGCAGTTTATTTTGCTTTGCAGAGTATTGACTTTGATTTCATCTACAATAATTGACTTATTTTAGATATATTGTTACGATAAAAAAATTAAAATAAAAGGTAAGATTGTATATTTTGTTTCCTTATGCAAATAACAGGTCATCTTTAGAAAAATGTCTTTTTTAATATCTGCAGTATTAGCGCCATAGTGATAATATTAACTGCATTGTAGGTAGGAAGTAGGGCAGCCTGGTGACAGACTATTAAAATTGCGCCGTGGGCAAATTTTTTATTTAAGGGGCGGTAGCGCCGTTCCCAGGCCTCGTGCTCAGATGTGCTTGTAAGTGTAAGTATCTATGGCTAACAAGATTAGGATTCTACAAAATCTAGGGAGCTAAAAACACACTTTTCGGAGATATTATTTTTTTTCTATACGTGGTACATGTTATATTTAAGGGGCGGTAGCGCCGTTTTTAGGCCCCGTGCTCCGATGTGCTTATAAGTGTAAGTACTTATGGCTAACAAGATTAGGATTCTAAAAAATCTAGGGACCTAAAAACACACTTTTGGAGATATGATTTTTTTTCTATACGGGGTAGATGGTATATTTAAGGGGCGGTAACGCCGTTCCCAGGCCTCGTGCTCAGATGTGCTTGTAATTGTAAGTACTTATGGCTAACAAGATAAGGATTCTTTAAAATTTTGAGAGCTAAAAACACACTTTTCGGAGATATGATTTTTTTTCTATACGGGGTAGATGGTATATTTAAGGGGCGGTAGCGCCGTTCCCAGGCCTCGTGCTCAGATGTGCTTGTAAGTGTAAGTACCTACGGCTAACAAGATTATGATTCTAGAAAATCTAGGGAGCTAAAAACACACTTTTCGGAGATATGATTTTTTTTTCTATACGGGGTAGATGGTATATTTAAGGGGCGGTAGCGCCGTTCCCAGGCCTCGTGCTCAGATGTGCTTGTAAGTGTAAGTACCTACGGCTAACAAGATTATGATTCTAGAAAATCTAGGGAGCTAAAAACACACTTTTCGGAGATATTATTTTTTTTCTATACGTGGTACATGTTATATTTAAGAGGCGGTAGCCCGTTTTCAGGCCCCGTGCTCAGATATGCTTATAAGTGTAAGTACTTATGGCTAACGAGATTAGGATTCTAGAAAATCTAGGGAGCTAAAAACACACTTTTCGGAGATATGATTTTTTTTCTATACGGGGTAGATGGTATATTTAAGGGGCGGTAGCGCCGTTCCCAGGCCTCGTGCTCAGATGTGCTTGTTAGTGTAAGTACCTACGGCTAACAAGATTATGATTCTAGAAAATGTAGGGAGCTAAAAACACACTTTTCAGAGATATTATTTTTTTTCTATATGTGGTACATGTTATATTTAAGGGGCGGTAGCGGCGTTCCCAGGCTTCGTGCTCAGATGTGCTTGTAAGTGTAAGTACTTATGGCTAACAAGATAAGGATTCTTTAAAATTTTGAGAGCTAAAAACACACTTTTTGGAGATATGATTTTTTTTCTATACGGGGTAGATGGTATATTTAAGGGGCGGTAGCGCCGTTCCCAGGCCTCGTGCTCAGATGTGCTTGTAAGTGTAAGTATCTATGGCTAACAAGATTAGGATTCTACAAAATCTAGGGAGCTAAAAACACACTTTTCGGAGATATGATTTTTTTTTCTATACGGGGTAGATGGTATATTTAAGGGGCAATAGGGCCGTTCCCAGGCCTCGTGCTCAGATGTGCTTGTAAGTGTAAGTATCTATGGCTAACAAGTTTAGGATTCTACAAAATCTAGGGAGCTAAAAACACACTTTTCGGAGATATGATTTTTTTTCTATACGGGGTAGATGGTATATTTAAGGGGCGGTAGCGCCGTTCCCAGGCCTCGTGCTCAGATGTGCTTGTTAGTGTAAGTACCTACGGCTAACAAGATTATGATTCTAGAAAATGTAGGGAGCTAAAAACACACTTTTCAGAGATATTATTTTTTTTCTATATGTGGTACATGTTATATTTAAGGGGCGGTAGCGGCGTTCCCAGGCTTCGTGCTCAGATGTGCTTGTAAGTGTAAGTACTTATGGCTAACAAGATAAGGATTCTTTAAAATTTTGAGAGCTAAAAACACACTTTTTGGAGATATGATTTTTTTTCTATACGGGGTAGATGGTATATTTAAGGGGCGGTAGCGCCGTTCCCAGGCCTCGTGCTCAGATGTGCTTGTAAGTGTAAGTATCTATGGCTAACAAGATTAGGATTCTACAAAATCTAGGGAGCTAAAAACACACTTTTCGGAGATATGATTTTTTTTTCTATACGGGGTAGATGGTATATTTAAGGGGCAATAGGGCCGTTCCCAGGCCTCGTGCTCAGATGTGCTTGTAACTGTAAGTATCTATGGCTAACAAGTTTAGGATTCTACAAAATCTAGGGAGCTAAAAACACACTTTTCGGAGATATGATTTTTTTTCTATACGGGGTAGATGGTATATTTAAGGGGCGGTAGCGCCGTTCCCAGGCCTCGTGCTCAGATGTGCTTGTAAGTGTAAGTATCTATGGCTAACAAGATTAGGATTCTACAAAATCTAGGGAGCTAAAAACACACTTTTCGGAGATATTATTTTTTTTCTATACGTGGTACATGTTATATTTAAGGGGCGGTAGCGCCGTTTTCAGGCCCCGTGCTCAGATGTGCTTATAAGTGTAAGTACTTATGGCTAACAAGATTAGGATTCTAGAAAATCTAGGGAGCTAAAAACACACTTTTTGGAGATATGATTTTTTTTTATACGGGGTAGATGGTATATTTAAGGGGCGGTAGCGCCGTTCCCAGGCCTCGTGCTCAGATGTGCTTGTAAGTGTAAGTACTTATGGCTAACAAGATAAGGATTCTTTAAAATTTTGAGAGCTAAAAACACACTTTTCGGAGATATGATTTTTTTTTCTATACGGGGTAGATGGTATATTTAAGGGGCGGTAGCGCCGTTCCCAGGCCTCGTGCTCAGATGTGCTTGTTAGTGTAAGTACCTACGGCTAACAAGATTATGATTCTAGAAAATGTAGGGTGCTAAAAACACACTTTTCAGAGATATTATTTTTTTTCTATATGTGGTACATGTTATATTTAAGGGGCGGTAGCGGCGTTCCCAGGCTTCGTGCTCAGATGTGCTTGTAAGTGTAAGTACTTATGGCTAACAAGATAAGGATTCTTTAAAATTTTGAGAGCTAAAAACACACTTTTTGGAGATATGATTTTTTTTCTATACGGGGTAGATGGTATATTTAAGGGGCGGTAGCGCCGTTCCCAGACCTCGTGCTCAGATGTGCTTGTAAGTGTAAGTACCTACGGCTAACAAGATTATGATTCTAGAAAATCTAGGGAGCTAAAAACACACTTTTCGGAGATATTATTTTTTTTCTATACGTGGTACATGTTATATTTAAGGGGCGGTAGCGGCGTTCCCAGGCTTCGTGCTCAGATGTGCTTGTAAGTGTAAGTACTTATGGCTAACAAGATAAGGATTCTTTAAAATTTTGAGAGCTAAAAACACACTTTTTGGAGATATGATTTTTTTTCTATACGGGGTAGATGGTATATTTAAGGGGCGGTAGCGCCGTTCCCAGACCTCGTGCTCAGATGTGCTTGTAAGTGTAAGTACCTACGGCTAACAAGATTATGATTCTAGAAAATCTAGGGAGCTAAAAACACACTTTTCGGAGATATTATTTTTTTTCTATACGTGGTACATGTTATATTTAAGGGGCGGTAGCGGCGTTCCCAGGCTTCGTGCTCAGATGTGCTTGTAAGTGTAAGTACTTATGGCTAACAAGATAAGGATTCTTTAAAATTTTGAGAGTTAAAAACACACTTTTCGGAGATATGATTTTTTTTCTATACGGGGTAGATGGTATATTTAAGGGGCGGTAGCGCCGTTCCCAGGCCTCGTGCTCAGATGTGCTTGTAAGTGTAAGTACTTATGGCTAACAAGATAAGGATTATTTAAAATTTTGAGAGCTAAAAACACACTTTTCGGAGATATGATTTTTTTTCTATACGGGGTAGATGGTATATTTAAGGGGCGGTAGCGCCGTTCCCAGGCCCCGTGCTCAGATGTGCTTATAAGTGTAAGTACTTATGGCTAACAAGATTAGGATTCTAGAAAATCTAGGGAGCTAAAAACACACTTTTCGGAGATATGATTTTTTTTTCTATACGGGGTAGATGGTATATTTAAGGGGCGGTAGCGCCGTTCCCAGGCCTCGTGCTCAGATGTGCTTGTAAGTGTAAGTACCTACGGCTAACGAGATTATGATTCTAGAAAATCTAGGGAGCTAAAAACACACTTTTCAGAGATATGATTTTTTTTCTATACGGGGTAGATGGTATATTTAAGGGGCGGTAGCGCCGTTCCCAGGCCTCGTGCTCAGATGTGCTTGTAAGTGTAAGTACCTATGGCTAACAAGATTATGATTCTAGAAAATCTAGGGAGCTAAAAACACACTTTTCGGAGATATTATTTTTTTTCTATACGGGGTAGATGGTATATTTAAGAGGCGGTAGCGCCGTTCCCAGGCCTCGTGCTCAGATGTGCTTGTAAGTGTAAGTATCTATGGCTAACAAGATTAGGATTCTACAAAATCTAGGGAGCTAAAAACACACTTTTCGGAGATATTATTTTTTTTCTATACGTGGTACATGTTATATTTAAGGGGCGGTAGCGCCGTTTTCAGGCCCCGTGCTCAGATGTGCTTATAAGTGTAAGTACTTATGGCTAACAAGATTAGGATTCTAGAAAATCTAGGGAGCTAAAAACACACTTTTCGGAGATATGATTTTTTTTTCTATACGGGGTAGATGGTATATTTAAGGGGCGGTAGCGCCGTTCCCAGGCCTCGTGCTCAGATGTGCTTGTAAGTGTAAGTACCTACGGCTAACGAGATTATGATTCTAGAAAATCTAGGGAGCTAAAAACACACTTTTCAGAGATATGATTTTTTTTCTATACGGGGTAGATGGTATATTTAAGGGGCGGTAGCGCCGTTCCCAGGCCTCGTGCTCAGATGTGCTTGTAAGTGTAAGTACCTATGGCTAACAAGATTATGATTCTAGAAAATCTAGGGAGCTAAAAACACACTTTTCGGAGATATTATTTTTTTTCTATACGGGGTAGATGGTATATTTAAGGGGCGGTAGCGCCGTTCCCAGGCCTCGTGCTCAGATGTGCTTGTAAGTGTAAGTACCTACGGCTAACAAGATTATGATTCTAGAAAATCTAGGGAGCTAAAAACACACTTTTCGGAGATATTATTTTTTTTCTATACGTGGAACATGTTATATTTAAGGGGCGGTAGCCCGTTTTCAGGCCCCGTGCTCAGATGTGCTTATAAGTGTAAGTACTTATGGCTAACAAGATTAGGATTCTAGAAAATCTAGGGAGCTAAAAACACACTTTTCGGAGATATGATTTTTTTTCTATACGGGGTAGATGGTATATTTAAGGGGCGGTAGCGCCGTTCCCAGGCCTCGTGCTCAGATGTGCTTGTAAGTGTAAGTACCTACGGCTAACAAGATTATGATTCTAGAAAATCTAGGGACCTGAAAACAGACTTTTCGGAGATATGATTTTTTTTTCTATACGGGGTAGATGGTATATTTAAGGGGCAATAGGGCCGTTCCCAGGCCTCGTGCTCAGATGTGCTTGTAAGTGTAAGTATCTATGGCTAACAAGTTTAGGATTCTACAAAATCTAGGGAGCTAAAAATACACTTTTCGGAGATATGATTTTTTTTCTATATGGGGAGATGGTATATTTAAGGGGCGGTAGCGCCGTTCCCAGGCCTCGTGCTCAGATGTGCTTGTAAGTGTAAATACCCATGACTTACAGGATTGGGATTCTAGAAAATCTAGGGAGATAAAAGCACAATTTTCGGATATATGATTTTTTAAATAGAAGGGGTACACGTTATATTGAAGAGGCGGTAGAGCCGTTCACAGACGTCCCGCTCAGGAGGAACTAAATAGGTATAAAATCGATTGAATCTAAACTATTATTTTTATTATTAATAAAATACTACCATTAGTTATTAAAAATTTAAATTATTTGCCTATTTCAACAGCCAGCTTCGAGCTCCGCCTACATGCGCGTGTCGCTGTGCGCATCGCACCGTATATTTGTAATGCGAAGCGGTCGTAGGGGAAATTGAGTAGTGGGGGAGGACTGGAGCTGAACGCTGGCGCAGACTTCACATAAGTACGTTTCAAATGGCTCCCAAAAAGCTGTTTTCTCACTTAGAAATTAAAAGTAAATTTTATTAGTCAAAAGAAATTAGATTAAGCATAAAAAAGCAAATTAGAACGAATTAGAGCGTTTTGTTACTAAAATTTTGTTATTTAGAATTAAACTTTTCAAATGGCTCCCAAAAAGCTGTTTTCTTACTTAGAATTTAAAAGTGAAATTTTATTAGTGAAAATAAGTTAGATTAAGCGTAAATAAGCAATTTAGAACGAATTAGCGCGTTTTGTTACTAAAATTTTGTTATTTAGAATTAAACGTTCAAATGGCTGCCAAAAAGCTGTTTTCTCACTTAGAATTTAAAAGTAAATTTTATTAGTGAAAATAAGTTAGATTAAGCGTAAATAAGCAATTTAGAACGTATTAGAGCGTTTTGTTACTAAAATTTTGTTATTTAGAATTAAACGTTTCAAATGGCTCCCAAAAAGCTGTTTTCTCACTTAGAAATTAAAAGTAAATTTTATTAGTCAAAAGAAATTAGATTAAGCATAAAAAAGCAAATTAGAACGAATTAGAGCGTTTTGTTACTAAAATTTTGTTATTTAGAATTAAACTTTTCAAATGGCTCCCAAAAAGCTGTTTTCTTACTTAGAATTTAAAAGTAAATTTTATTAGTGAAAATAAGTTAGATTAAGCGTAAATAAGCAATTTACAACGAATTAGCGCGTTTTGTTACTAAAATTTTGTTATTTAGAATTAAACGTTCAAATGGCTCCCAAAAAGCTGTTTTCTCACTTAGAATTTAAAAGTAAATTTTATTAGTGAAAATAAGTTAGATTAAGCGTAAATAAGCAATTTAGAACGTATTAGAGCGTTTTGTTACTAAAATTTTGTTATTTAGAATTAAACGTTTCAAATGGCTCCCAAAAAGCTGTTTTCTCACTTAGAAATTAAAAGTAAATTTTATTAGTCAAAAGAAATTAGATTAAGCATAAAAAAGCAAATTAGAACGAATTAGAGCGTTTTGTTACTAAAATTTTGTTATTTAGAATTAAACTTTTCAAATGGCTCCCAAAAAGCTGTTTTCTTACTTAGAATTTAAAAGTGAAATTTTATTAGTGAAAATAAGTTAGATTAAGCGTAAATAAGCAATTTAGAACGAATTAGCGCGTTTTGTTACTAAAATTTTGTTATTTAGAATTAAACGTTCAAATGGCTGCCAAAAAGCTGTTTTCTCACTTAGAATTTAAAAGTAAATTTTATTAGTGAAAATAAGTTAGATTAAGCGTAAATAAGCAATTTAGAACGAATTAGAGCGTTTTGTTACTAAAATTTTGTTATTTAGAATTAAACGTTTCAAATGGCTCCCAAAAAGCTGTTTTCTCACTTAGAAATTAAAAGTAAATTTTATTAGTCAAAAGAAATTAGATTAAGCATAAAAAAGCAAATTAGAACGAATTAGAGCGTTTTGTTACTAAAATTTTGTTATTTAGAATTAAACGTTTCAAATGGCTCCCAAAAAGCTGTTTTCTCACTTAGAAATTAAAAGTAAATTTTATTAGTCAAAAGAAATTAGATTAAGCATAAAAAAACAAATTAGAACGAATTAGAGCGTTTTGTTACTAAAATTTTGTTATTTAGAATTAAACTTTTCAAATGGCTCCCAAAAAGTTGTTTTCTTACTTAGAATTTAAAAGTAAATTTTATTAGTGAAAATAAGTTAGATTAAGCGTAAATAAGCAATTTAGAACGAATTAGCGCGTTTTGTTACTAAAATTTTGTTATTTAGAATTAAACGTTCAAATGGCTGCCAAAAGGCTGTTTTCTCACTTAGAATTTAAAAGTAAATTTTATTAGTGAAAATAAGTTAGATTAAGCGTAAATAAGCAATTTAGAACGTATTAGAGCGTTTTGTTACTAAAATTTTGTTATTTAGAATTAAACGTTTCAAATGGCTCCCAAAAAGCTCTTTTCTCACTTAGAAATTAAAAGTAAATTTTATTAGTCAAAAGAAATTAGATTAAGCATAAAAAAGCAAATTAGAACGAATTAGAGCGTTTTGTTACTAAAATTTTGTTATTTAGAATTAAACGTTTCAAATGGCTCCCAAAAAGCTGTTTTCTCACTTAGAAATTAAAAGTAAATTTTGTTAGTCAAAAGAAATTAGATTAAGCATAAAAAAGCAAATTAGAACGAATTAGAGCGTTTTGTTACTAAAATTTTGTTATTTAGAATTAAACTTTTCAAATGGCTCCCAAAAAGCTGTTTTCTTACTTAGAATTTAAAAGTAAATTTTATTAGTGAAAATAAGTTAGATTAAGCGTAAATAAGCAATTTACAACGAATTAGCGCGTTTTGTTACTAAAATTTTGTTATTTAGAATTAAACGTTCAAATGGCTCCCAAAAAGCTGTTTTCTCACTTAGAATTTAAAAGTAAATTTTATTAGTGAAAATAAGTTAGATTAAGCGTAAATAAGCAATTTAGAACGAATTAGCGTGTTTTGTTACTAAAATTTTGTTATTTAGAATTATACGTTCAAATGGCTGCCAAAAAGCTGTTTTCTCACTTAGAATTTAAAAGTAAATTTTATTAGTCTAAAGAAATTAGATTAAGCATAAAAAAGCAAATTAGAACGATTTAGCGCGTTTTGTTACTAAAATTTTGTTATTTAGAATTAAACTTTTCAAATGGCTCCCAAAAAGCTGTTTTCTCACTTAGAATTTAAAAGTAAATTTTATTAGTCAAAAGAAATTAGATTAAGCATAAAAAAGCAAATTAGAACGAATTAGAGCGTTTTGTTACTAAAATTTTGTTATTTAGAATTAAACGTTTCAAATGGCTCCCAAAAAGCTGTTTTCTCACTTAGAAATTAAAAGTAAATTTTATTAGTCAAAAGAAATTAGATTAAGCATAAAAAAGCAAATTAGAACGAATTAAAGCGTTTTGTTACTAAAATTTTGTTATTTAGAATTAAACTTTTCAAATGGCTCCCAAAAAGCTGTTTTCATACTTAGAATTCAAAAGTAAATTTTATTAGTGGAAATAAGTTAGATTAAGCGTAAATAAGCAATTTAGAACGAATTAGCGCGTTTTGTTACTAAAATTTTGTTATTTAGAATTAAACGTTCAAATGGCTGCCAAAAAGCTGTTTTCTCACTTAGAATTTAAAAGTAAATTTTATTAGTGAAAATAAGTTAGATTAAGCGTAAATAAGCAATTTAGGACGTATTAGAGCGTTTTGTTACTAAAATTTTGTTATTTAGAATTAAACGTTTCAAATGGCTCCCAAAAAGCTGTTTTCTCACTTAGAAATTAAAAGTAAATTTTATTAGTCAAAAGAAATTAGATTAAGCATAAAAAAGCAATTTAGAACGTATTAGAGCGTTTAGTTACTAAAATTTTGTTATTTAGAATTAAACGTTTCAAATGGCTCCCAAAAAGCTGTTTTCTCACTTAGAAATTAAAAGTAAATTTTATTAGTCAAAAGAAATTAGATTAAGCATAAAAAAGCAAATTAGAACGAATTAGAGCGTTTTGTTACTAAAATTTTGTTATTTAGAATTAAACTTTTCAAATGGCTCCCAAAAAGCTGTTTTCTTACTTAGAATTTAAAAGTGAAATTTTATTAGTGAAAATAAGTTAGATTAAGCGTAAATAAGCAATTTAGAACGAATTAGCGCGTTTTGTTACTAAAATTTTGTTATTTAGAATTAAACGTTCAAATGGCTGCCAAAAAGCTGTTTTCTCACTTAGAATTTAAAAGTAAATTTTATTAGTGAAAATAAGTTAGATTAAGCGTAAATAAGCAATTTAGAACGTATTAGAGCGTTTTGTTACTAAAATTTTGTTATTTAGAATTAAACGTTTCAAATGGCTCCCAAAAAGCTGTTTTCTCACTTAGAAATTAAAAGTAAATTTTATTAGTCAAAAGAAATTAGATTAAGCATAAAAAAGCAAATTAGAACGAATTAGAGCGTTTTGTTACTAAAATTTTGTTATTTAGAATTAAACTTTTCAAATGGCTCCCAAAAAGCTGTTTTCTCACTTAGAATTTAAAAGTAAATTTTATTAGTGAAAATAAGTTAGATTAAGCGTAAATAAGCAATTTACAACGAATTAGCGCGTTTTGTTACTAAAATTTTGTTATTTAGAATTAAACGTTCAAATGGCTCCCAAAAAGCTGTTTTCTCACTTAGAATTTAAAAGTAAATTTTATTAGTGAAAATAAGTTAGATTAAGCGTAAATAAGCAATTTAGAACGTATTAGAGCGTTTTGTTACTAAAATTTTGTTATTTAGAATTAAACGTTTCAAATGGCTCCCAAAAAGCTATTTTCTCACTTAGAAATTAAAAGTAAATTTTATTAGTCAAAAGAAATTAGATTAAGCATAAAAAAGCAAATTAGAACGAATTAGAGCGTTTTGTTACTAAAATTTTGTTATTTAGAATTAAACTTTTCAAATGGCTCCCAAAAAGCTGTTTTCTTACTTAGAATTTAAAAGTGAAATTTTATTAGTGAAAATAAGTTAGATTAAGCGTAAATAAGCAATTTAGAACGAATTAGCGCGTTTTGTTACTAAAATTTTGTTATTTAGAATTAAACGTTCAAATGGCTGCCAAAAAGCTGTTTTCTCACTTAGAATTTAAAAGTAAATTTTATTAGTGAAAATAAGTTAGATTAAGCGTAAATAAGCAATTTAGAACGTATTAGAGCGTTTTGTTACTAAAATTTTGTTATTTAGAATTAAACGTTTCAAATGGCTCCCAAAAAGCTGTTTTCTCACTTAGAAATTAAAAGTAAATTTTATTAGTCAAAAGAAATTAGATTAAGCATAAAAAAGCAAATTAGAACGAATTAGAGCGTTTTGTTACTAAAATTTTGTTATTTAGAATTAAACGTTTCAAATGGCTCCCAAAAAGCTGTTTTCTCACTTAGAAATTAAAAGTAAATTTTATTAGTCAAAAGAAATTAGATTAAGCATAAAAAAACAAATTAGAACGAATTAGAGCGTTTTGTTACTAAAATTTTGTTATTTAGAATTAAACTTTTCAAATGGCTCCCAAAAAGTTGTTTTCTTACTTAGAATTTAAAAGTAAATTTTATTAGTGAAAATAAGTTAGATTAAGCGTAAATAAGCAATTTAGAACGAATTAGCGCGTTTTGTTACTAAAATTTTGTTATTTAGAATTAAACGTTCAAATGGCTGCCAAAAGGCTGTTTTCTCACTTAGAATTTAAAAGTAAATTTTATTAGTGAAAATAAGTTAGATTAAGCGTAAATAAGCAATTTAGAACGTATTAGAGCGTTTTGTTACTAAAATTTTGTTATTTAGAATTAAACGTTTCAAATGGCTCCCAAAAAGCTGTTTTCTCACTTAGAAATTAAAAGTAAATTTTATTAGTCAAAAGAAATTAGATTAAGCATAAAAAAGCAAATTAGAACGAATTAGAGCGTTTTGTTACTAAAATTTTGTTATTTAGAATTAAACGTTTCAAATGGCTCCCAAAAAGCTGTTTTCTCACTTAGAAATTAAAAGTAAATTTTGTTAGTCAAAAGAAATTAGATTAAGCATAAAAAAGCAAATTAGAACGAATTAGAGCGTTTTGTTACTAAAATTTTGTTATTTAGAATTAAACTTTTCAAATGGCTCCCAAAAAGCTGTTTTCTCACTTAGAATTTAAAAGTAAATTTTATTAGTGAAAATAAGTTAGATTAAGCGTAAATAAGCAATTTACAACGAATTAGCGCGTTTTGTTACTAAAATTTTGTTATTTAGAATTAAACGTTCAAATGGCTCCCAAAAAGCTGTTTTCTCACTTAGAATTTAAAAGTAAATTTTATTAGTGAAAATAAGTTAGATTAAGCGTAAATAAGCAATTTAGAACGAATTAGCGTGTTTTGTTACTAAAATTTTGTTATTTAGAATTATACGTTCAAATGGCTGCCAAAAAGCTGTTTTCTCACTTAGAATTTAAAAGTAAATTTTATTAGTCTAAAGAAATTAGATTAAGCATAAAAAAGCAAATTAGAACGATTTAGCGCGTTTTGTTACTAAAATTTTGTTATTTAGAATTAAACTTTTCAAATGGCTCCCAAAAAGCTGTTTTCTCACTTAGAATTTAAAAGTAAATTAGATTAAGCATAAAAAAGCAAATTAGAACGAATTAGAGCGTTTTGTTACTAAAATTTTGTTATTTAGAATTAAACGTTTCAAATGGCTCCCAAAAAGCTGTTTTCTCACTTAGAAATTAAAAGTAAATTTTATTAGTCAAAAGAAATTAGATTAAGCATAAAAAAGCAAATTAGAACGAATTAAAGCGTTTTGTTACTAAAATTTTGTTATTTAGAATTAAACTTTTCAAATGGCTCCCAAAAAGCTGTTTTCATACTTAGAATTTAAAAGTAAATTTTATTAGTGGAAATAAGTTAGATTAAGCGTAAATAAGCAATTTAGAACGAATTAGCGCGTTTTGTTACTAAAATTTTGTTATTTAGAATTAAACGTTCAAATGGCTGCCAAAAAGCTGTTTTCTCACTTAGAATTTAAAAGTAAATTTTATTAGTGAAAATAAGTTAGATTAAGCGTAAATAAGCAATTTAGGACGTATTAGAGCGTTTTGTTACTAAAATTTTGTTATTTAGAATTAAACGTTTCAAATGGCTCCCAAAAAGCTGTTTTCTCACTTAGAAATTAAAAGTAAATTTTATTAGTCAAAAGAAATTAGATTAAGCATAAAAAAGCAATTTAGAACGTATTAGAGCGTTTAGTTACTAAAATTTTGTTATTTAGAATTAAACGTTTCAAATGGCTCCCAAAAAGCTGTTTTCTCACTTAGAAATTAAAAGTAAATTTTATTAGTCAAAAGAAATTAGATTAAGCATAAAAAAGCAAATTAGAACGAATTAGAGCGTTTTGTTACTAAAATTTTGTTATTTAGAATTAAACTTTTCAAATGGCTCCCAAAAAGCTGTTTTCTTACTTAGAATTTAAAAGTAAATTTTATTAGTGAAAATAAGTTAGATTAAGCGTAAATAAGCAATTTACAACGAATTAGCGCGTTTTGTTACTAAAATTTTGTTATTTAGAATTAAACGTTCAAATGGCTCCCAAAAAGCTGTTTTCTCACTTAGAATTTAAAAGTAAATTTTATTAGTGAAAATAAGTTAGATTAAGCGTAAATAAGCAATTTAGAACGAAGTAGCGTGTTTTGTTACTAAAATTTTGTTATTTAGAATTATACGTTCAAATGGCTGCCAAAAAGCTGTTTTCTCACTTAGAATTTAAAAGTAAATTTTATTAGTGAAAATAAGTTAGATTAAGCGTAAATAAGCAATTTAGAACGAATTAGCGCGTTTTGTTACTAAAATTTTGTTATTTAGAATTAAACGTTCAAATGCCAAAAAGCTGTTTTCTCACTTAGAATTTAAAAGTAAATTTTATTAGTGAAAATAAGTTAGATTAAGCGTAAATAAGCAATTTAGGACGTATTAGAGCGTTTTGTTACTAAAATTTTGTTATTTAGAATTAAACGTTTCAAATGGCTCCCAAAAAGCTGTTTTCTCACTTAGAAATTAAAAGTAAATTTTATTAGTCAAAAGAAATTAGATTAAGCATAAAAAAGCAAATTAGAACGATTTAGCGCGTTTTGTTACTAAAATTTTGTTATTTAGAATTAAACTTTTCAAATGGCTCCCAAAAAGCTGTTTTCTCACTTAGAATTTAAAAGTAAATTTTATTAGTGAAAATAAGTTAGATTAAGCGTAAATAAGCAATTTAGAACGAATTAGCGCGTTTTGTTACTAAAATTTTGTTATTTAGAATTATACGTTCAAATGGCTGCCAAAAATCTGTTTTCTCACTTTGAATTTAAAAGTAAATTTTATTAGTCTAAAGAAATTAGATTAAACATAAAAAAGCAAACTAGAACGATTTAGCGCGTTTTGTTACTAAAATTTTGTTATTTAGAATTAAACTTTTCAAATGGCTCCCAAAAAGCTGTTTTCTCACTTACAATTTAAAAGTAAATTTTATTAGTCTAAAGAAATTAGATTAAGCATAAAAAAGCAAATTAGAACGATTTAGCGCGTTTTGTTACCAAAATTTTGTTATTTAGAATTAAACTTTTCAAATGGCTCCCAAAAAGCTGTTTTCTCACTTAGAATTTAAAAGTAAATTTTATTAGTGAAAATAAGTTAGATTAAGCGTAAATAAGCAATTTAGAACGAATTAGCGCGTTTTGTTACTAAAATTTTGTTATTTAGAATTAAACGTTCAAATGGCTGCCAAAAAGCTGTTTTCTCACTTAGAATTTAAAAGTAAATTTTATTAGTGAAAATAAATTAGATTAAGCGTATATAAGCAATTTAGAACGTATTAGAGCGTTTTGTTACTAAAATTTTGTTATTTAAAATTAAACGTTTCAAATGGCAAAAAGCTGTTTTCTCAGTTAGAAATTCAAAGTAAATTTTATTAGTCAAAAGAAATTAGATTAAGCATAAAAAAGCAAATTAGAACGAATTAGAGCGTTTTGTTACTAAAATTTTGTTATTTAGAATTAAACTTTTCAAATGGCTCCCAAAAAGCTGTTTTCATACTTTGAATTTAAAAGTAAATTTTATTAGTGAAAATAAGTTAGATTAAGCGTAAATAAGCAATTTACAACGAATTAGCGCGTTTTGTTACTAAAATTTTGTTATTTAGAATTAAACGTTCAAATGGCTCCCAAAAAGCTGTTTTCTCACTTAGAATTTAAAAGTAAATTTTATTAGTGAAAATAAGTTAGATTAAGCGTAAATAAGCAATTTAGAACGAAGTAGCGTGTTTTGTTACTAAAATTTTGTTATTTAGAATTATACGTTCAAATGGCTGCCAAAAAGCTGTTTTCTCACTTAGAATTTAAAAGTAAATTTTATTAGTCTAAAGAAATTAGATTAAGCATAAAAAAGCAAATTAGAACGATTTAGCGCGTTTTGTTACTAAAATTTTGTTATTTAGAATTAAACTTTTCAAATGGCTCCCAAAAAGCTGTTTTCTCACTTAGAATTTAAAAGTAAATTTTATTAGTGGAAATAAGTTAGATTAAGCGTAAATAAGCAATTTAGAACGAATTAGCGCGTTTTGTTACTAAAATTTTGTTATTTAGAATTAAACGTTCAAATGGCTGCCAAAAAGCTGTTTTCTCACTTAGAATTTAAAAGTAAATTTTATTAGTGAAAATAAGTTAGATTAAGCGTAAATAAGCAATTTAGGACGTATTAGAGCGTTTAGTTACTAAAATTTTGTTATTTAGAATTAAACGTTTCAAATGGCTCCCAAAAAGCTGTTTTCTCACTTAGAAATTAAAAGTAAATTTTATTAGTCAAAAGAAATTAGATTAAGCATAAAAAAGCAAATTAGAACGAATTAGAGCGTTTTGTTACTAAAATTTTGTTATTTAGAATTAAACTTTTCAAATGGCTCCCAAAAAGCTGTTTTCATACTTAGAATTTAAAAGTAAATTTTATTAGTGAAAATAAGTTAGATTAAGCGTAAATAAGCAATTTACAACGAATTAGCGCGTTTTGTTACTAAAATTTTGTTATTTAGAATTAAACGTTCAAATGGCTCCCAAAAAGCTGTTTTCTCACTTAGAATTTAAAAGTAAATTTTATTAGTGAAAATAAGTTATATTAAGCGTAAATAAGCAATTTAAAACGAATTAGAGCGTTTTGTTACTAAAAAATTGTTATTTAGAATTAAACGTTTCAAATAGCTCCCAAAAAGCTGTTTTCTCACTTAGAAATTAAAAGTAAATTTTATTAGTTACTAAAGAAATTAGATTAAGCATAAAAAAGCAAATTAGAACGATTTAGCGCGTTTTGTTACTAAAATTTTGTTATTTAGAATAAAACTTTCAAATGGCTCCCAAAAAGCTGTTTTCTCACTTAGAATTTAAAAGTAAATTTTATTAGTGAAAATAAGTTAGATTAAGCGTTAATAAGCAATTTAAAACGAATTAGCGCGTTTTGTTACTAAAATTTTGTTATTTAGAATTAAACGTTCAAATGGCTGCCAAAAAGCTGTTTTCTCACTTAGAATTTAAAAGTAAATTTTATTAGTGAAAATAAGTTAGATTAAGCGTATATAAGCAATTTAGAACGTATTAGAGCGTTTTGTTACTAAAATTTTGTTATTTAAAATTAAACGTTTCAAATGGCTCCCAAAAAGCTGTTTTCTCAGTTAGAAATTCAAAGTAAATTTTATTAGTCAAAAGAAATTAGATTAAGCATAAAAAAGCAAATTAGAACGAATTACAGCGTTTTGTTACTAAAATTTTGTTATTTAGAATTAAACTTTTCAAATGGCTCCCAAAAAGCTGTTTTCATACTTAGAATTTAAAAGTAAATTTTATTAGTGAAAATAAGTTAGATTAAGCGTAAATAAGAAATTTACAACGAATTAGCGCGTTTTGTTACTAAAATTTTGTTATTTAGAATTAAACGTTCAAATGGCTCCCAAAAAGCTGTTTTCTCACTTAGAATTTAAAAGTAAATTTTATTAGTGAAAATAAGTTATATTAAGCGTAAATAAGCAATTTAGAACGAATTAGAGCGTTTTGTTACTAAAATATTGTTATTTAGAATTAAACGTTTCAAATAGCTCCCAAAAAGCTGTTTTCTCACTTAGAAATTAAAAGTAAATTTTATTAGTTACTAAAGAAATTAGATTAAGCATAAAAAAGCAAATTAGAACGATTTAGCGCGTTTTGTTACTAAAATTTTGTTATTTAGAATTAAACTTTTCAAATGGCTCCCAAAAAGCTGTTTTCACACTTAGAATTTAAAAGTAAATTTTAATAGTCAAAAGAAATTATATTAAGCATAAAAAAGCAAATTAGAACGATTTAGCGTGTTTTGTTACTAAAATTTTGTTATTTAGAATAAAACTTTCAAATGGCTCCCAAAAAGCTGTTTTCTCACTTTGAATTTAAAAGTAAATTTTATTAGTGAAAATAAGTTAGATTAAGCGTAAATAAGCAATTTAGAACGAATTAGCGCGTTTTGTTACTAAAATTTTGTTATTTAGAATTATACGTTCAAATGGCTGCCAAAAAGCTGTTTTCTCACTTTGAATTTAAAAGTAAATTTTATTAGTCTAAAGAAATTAGATTAAACATAAAAAAGCAAACTAGAACGATTTACCCCGTTTTGTTACTAAAATTTTGTTATTTAGAATTAAACTTTTCAAATGGCTGCCAAAAAGCTGTTTTCTCACTTACAATTTAAAAGTAAATTTTATGAGTCTAAAGAAATTAGATTAAGCATAAAAAAGCAAATTAGAACGATTTAGCGCGTTTTGTTACTAAAATTTTGTTATTTAGAATTAAACTTTTCAAATGGCTCCCAAAAAGCTGTTTTCATACTTAGAATTTAAAAGTAAATTTTATTAGTGAAAATAAGTTAGATTAAGCGTAAATAAGTAATTTACAACGAATTAGCGCGTTTTGTTACTAAAATTTTGTTATTTAGAATTAAACGTTCAAATGGCTCCCAAAAAGCTGTTTTCTCACTTAGAATTTAAAAGTAAATTTTATTAGTGAAAATAAGTTAGATTAAGCGTAAATAAGCAATTTAGAACGAATTAGCGCGTTTTGTTACTAAAATTTTGTTATTTAGAATTAAACGTTCAAATGGCTGCCAAAAAGCTGTTTTCTCACTTAGAATTTAAAAGTAAATTTTATTAGTGAAAATAAATTAGATTAAGCGTATATAAGCAATTTAGAACGTATTAGAGCGTTTTGTTACTAAAATTTTGTTATTTAAAATTAAACGTTTCAAATGGCAAAAAGCTGTTTTCTCAGTTAGAAATTCAAAGTAAATTTTATTAGTCAAAAGAAATTAGATTAAGCATAAAAAAGCAAATTAGAACGAATTAGAGCGTTTTGTTACTAAAATTTTGTTATTTAGAATTAAACTTTTCAAATGGCTCCCAAAAAGCTGTTTTCATACTTAGAATTTAAAAGAAAATTTTATTAGTGAAAATAAGTTAGATTAAGCGTAAATAAGAAATTTACAACGAATTAGCGCGTTTTGTTACTAAAATTTTGTTATTTAGAATTAAACGTTCAAATGGCTCCCAAAAAGCTGTTTTCTCACTTAGAATTTAAAAGTAAATTTTATTAGTGAAAATAAGTTATATTAAGCGTAAATAAGCAATTTAGAACGAATTAGAGCGTTTTGTTACTAAAATATTGTTATTTAGAATTAAACGTTTCAAATAGCTCCCAAAAAGCTGTTTTCTCACTTAGAAATTAAAAGTAAATTTTATTAGTTACTAAAGAAATTAGATTAAGCATAAAAAAAGCAAATTAGAACGATTTAGCGCGTTTTGTTACTAAAATTTTGTTATTTAGAATTAAACTTTTCAAATGGCTCCCAAAAAGCTGTTTTCACACTTAGAATTTAAAAGTAAATTTTATTAGTTAAAAGAAATTAGATTAAGCATAAAAAAGCAAATTAGAACGATTTAGCGTGTTTTGTTACTAAAATTTTGTTATTTAGAATAAAACTTTCAAATGGCTCCCAAAAAGGTGTTTTCTCACTTAGAATTTAAAAGTAAATTTTATTAGTGAAAATAAGTTAGATTAAGCGTAAATAAGCAATTTAGAACGAATTAGCGCGTTTTGTTACTAAAATTTTGTTATTTAGAATTATACGTTCAAATGGCTGCCAAAAAGCTGTTTTCTCACTTTGAATTTAAAAGTAAATTTTATTAGTCTAAAGAAATTAGATTAAACATAAAAAAGCAAACTAGAACGATTTAGCCCGTTTTGTTACTAAAATTTTGTTATTTAGAATTAAACTTTTCAAATGGCTGCCAAAAAGCTGTTTTCTCACTTACAATTTAAAAGTAAATTTTATTAGTCTAAAGAAATTAGATTAAGCATAAAAAAGCAAATTAGAACGATTTAGCGCGTTTTGTTACTAAAATTTTGTTATTTAGAATTAAACTTTTCAAATGGCTCCCAAAAAGCTGTTTTCTCCCTTAGAATTTAAAAATAAATTTTATTAGTGAAAATAAGTTATATTAAGCGTAAATAAGCAATTTAGAACGTATTAGAGCGTTTTGTTAATAAAATTTTGTTATTTAGAATCAAACGTTTCAAATGGCTCCCAAAAAGCTGTTTTCTCAGTTAGAAATTAAAAGTAAATTTTATTAGTCAAAAGAAATTAGATTAAGCATAAAAAAGCAAATTAGAACGAATTAGAGCGTTTTGTTACTAAAATTTTGTTATTTAGAATTAAACTTTTCAAATGGCTCCCAAAAAGCTGTTTTCATACTTAGAATTTAAAAGAAAATTTTATTAGTGAAAATAAGTTAGATTAAGCGTAAATCAGAAATTTACAACGAATTAGCGCGTTTTGTTACTAAAATTTTGTTATTTAGAATTAAACGTTCAAATGGCTCCCAAAAAGCTGTTTTCTCACTTAGAATTTAAAAGTAAATTTTATTAGTGAAAATAAGTTAGATTAAGCGTAAATAAGCAATTTAGAACGAATTAGAGCGTTTTGTTACTAAAATATTATTGTTATTTAGAATTAAACGTTTCATATAGCTCCCAAAAAGCTGTTTTCTCACTTAGAAATTAAAAGTAAATTTTATTAGTCTAAAGAAATTAGATTAAGCATAAAAAAGCAAATTAGAACGATTTAGCGCGTTTTGTTACTAAAATTTTGTTATTTAGAATTAAACTTTTCAAATGGCTCCCAAAAAGCTGTTTTCACACTTAGAATTTAAAAGTAAATTTTATTAGTCAAAAGAAATTAGATTAAGCATAAAAAAGCAAATTAGAACGATTTAGCGCGTTTTGTTACTAAAATTTTGTTATTTAGAATAAAACCTGCAAATGGCTCCCAAAAAGCTGTTTTCTCACTTAGAATTTAAAAGTAAATTTTATTAGTGAAAATAAGTTAGATTAAGCGTAAATAAGCAATTTAGAACGAATTAGCGCGCTTTGTTACTAAAATTTTGTTATTTAGAATTATACGTTCAAATGGCTGCCAAAAAGCTGTTTTCTCACTTAGAATTTAATAGTAAATTTTATTAGTCTAAAGAAATTAGATTAAGCATAAAAAAGCAAATTAGAACGATTTAGCGCGTTTTGTTACTAAAATTTTGTTATTTAGAATTAAACTTTTCAAATGGCTCCCAAAAAGCTGTTTTCTCACTTAGAATTTAAAAGTAAATTTTATTAGTGAAAATAAGTTAGATTAAGCGTACATAAGCAATTTAGAACGTATTAGAGCGTTTTGTTACTAAAATTTTGTTATTTAGAATTAAACGTTTCAAATGGCTCCCAAAAAGCTGTTTTCTCAGTTAGAAATTAAAAGTAAATTTCATTAGTCAAACGAAATTAGATTAAGCATAAAAAAGCAAATTAGAACGAATTAGAGCGTTTTGTTACTAAAATTTTGTTATTTAGAATTAAACTTTTCAAATGGCTCCCAAAAAGCTGTTTTCATACTTAGAATTTAAAAGTAAATTTTATTAGTGAAAATAAGTTAGATTAAGCGTAAATAAGCAAGTTACAACGAATTAGCGCGTTTTGTTACTAAAATTTTGTTATTTAGAATTAAACGTTCAAATGGCTCCCGAAAAGCTGTTTTCTCACTTAGAATTTAAAAGTAAATTTTATTAGTGAAAATGAGTTATATTAAGCGTAAATAAGCAATTTAGAACGAATTAGAGCGTTTTGTTACTAAAATATTGTTATTTAGAATTAAACGTTTCAAATAGCTCCCAAAAAGCTGTTTTCTCACTTAGAAATTAAAAGTAAATTTTATTAGTGAAAATAAGTTAGATTAAGCGTTAATAAGCAATTTAGAACGAATTAGCGCGTTTTGTTACTAAAATTTTGTTATTTAGAATTAAACGTTCAAATGGCTGCCAAAAAGCTGTTTTCTCACTTAGAATTTAAAAGTAAATTTTATTAGTGAAAATAAGTTAGATTAAGCGTACATAAGCAATTTAGAACGTATTAGAGCGTTTTGTTACTAAAATTTTGTTATTTAGAATTAAACGTTTCAAATGGCTCCCAAAAAGCTGTTTTCTCAGTTAGAAATTAAAAGTAAATTTTATTAGTCAAACGAAATTAGATTAAGCATAAAAAAGCAAATTAGAACGAATTAGAGCGTTTTGTTACTAAAATTTTGTTATTTAGAATTAAACTTTTCAAATGGCTCCCAAAAAGCTGTTTTCATACTTAGAATTTAAAAGTAAATTTTATTAGTGAAAATAAGTTAGATTAAGCGTAAATAAGCAAGTTACAACGAATTAGCGCGTTTTGTTACTAAAATTTTGTTATTTAGAATTAAACGTTCAAATGGCTCCCGAAAAGCTGTTTTCTCACTTAGAATTTAAAAGTAAATTTTATTAGTGAAAATGAGTTATATTAAGCGTAAATAAGCAATTTAGAACGAATTAGAGCGTTTTGTTACTAAAATATTGTTATTTAGAATTAAACGTTTCAAATAGCTCCCAAAAAGCTGTTTTCTCACTTAGAAATTAAAAGTAAATTTTATTAGTTACTAAAGAAATTAGATTAAGCATAAAAAAGCAAATTAGAACGATTTAGCGCGTTTTGTTACTAAAATTTTGTTATTTAGAATTAAACTTTTCAAATGGCTCCCAAAAAGCTGTTTTCACACTTGGAATTTAAAAGTAAATTTTATTAGTCAAAAGAAATTAGATTAAGGATAAAAAAGCAAATTAGAACGATTTAGCGCGTTTTGTTATTAAAATTTTGTTATTTAGAATAAAACTTTCAAATGGCTCCCAAAAAGCTGTTTTCTCACTTAGAAATTAAAAGTAAATTTTATTAGTGAAAATAAGTTAGATTAAGCGTAAATAAGCAATTTAGAACGAATTAGCGCGTTTTGTTACTAAAATTTTGTTATTTAGAATTAAACGTTCAAATGGCTGCCAAAAAGCTGTTTTCTCACTTAGAATTTAAAAGTAAATTTTATTAGTGAAAATAAGTTAGATTAAGCGTAAATAAGCAATTTAGAACGTATTAGAGCGTTTTGTTACTAAATTTTTGTTATTTAGAATTAAACGTTTCAAATGGCTCCCAAAAAGCTGTTTTCTCACTTAGAAATTAAAAGTAAATTTTATTAGTCAAAAGAAATTAGATTAAGCATAAAAAAGCAACTTAGAACGAATTAGAGCGTTTTGTTACTAAAATTTTGTTATTTAGAATTAAACTTTTCAAATGGCTCCCAAAAAGCTGTTTTCTTACTTAGAATTTAAAAGTAAATTTTATTAGTGAAAATAAGTTAGATTAAGCGTAAATAAGCAATTTAGAACGAATTAGCGCGTTTTGTTACTAAAATTTTGTTATTTAGAATTAAACGTTCAAATGGCTGCCAAAAAGCTGTTTTCTCACTTAGAATTTAAAAGTAAATTTTATTAGTGAAAATAAGTTAGATTAAGCGTAAATAAGCAATTTAGAACGTATTAGAGCGTTTTGTTACTAAAATTTTGTTATTTAGAATTAAACGTTTCAAATGGCTCCCAAAAAGCTGTTTTCTCACTTAGAAATTAAAAGTAAATTTTATTAGTCAAAAGATATTAGATTAAGCATAAAAAAGCAAATTAGAACGAATTAGAGCGTTTTGTTATTAAAATTTTGTTATTTAGAATTAAACTTTTCAAATGGCTCCCAAAAAGCTGTTTTCATACTTACAATTTAAAAGTAAATTTTATTAGTGAAAATAAGTTAGATTAAGCGAAAATAAGCAATTTACAACGAATTAGCGCGTTTTGTTACTAAAATTTTGTTATTTAGAATTAAACGTTCAAATGGCTCCCAAAAAGCTGTTTTCTCACTTAGAATTTAAAAGTAAATTTTATTAGTGAAAATAAGTTAGATTAAGCGTAAATAAGCAATTTAGAACGAATTAGAGCGTTTTGTTACTAAAATATTGTTATTTAGAATTAAACGTTTCAAATAGCTCCCAAAAAGCTGTTTTCTCACTTAGAATTTAAAAGTAAATTTTATTAGTCAAAAGAAATTAGATTAAGCATAAAAAAGCAAATTAGAACGAATTAGAGCGTTTTGTTACTAAAATTTTGTTATTTAGAATTAAACTTTTCAAATGGCTCCCAAAAAGCTGTTTTCTTACTTAGAATTTAAAAGTGAAATTTTATTAGTGAAAATAAGTTAGATTAAGCGTAAATAAGCAATTTAGAACGAATTAGCGCGTTTTGTTACTAAAATTTTGTTATTTAGAATTAAACGTTCAAATGGCTGCCAAAAAGCTGTTTTCTCACTTAGAATTTAAAAGTAAATTTTATTAGTGAAAATAAGTTAGATTAAGCGTAAATAAGCAATTTAGAACGTATTAGAGCGTTTTGTTACTAAAATTTTGTTATTTAGAATTAAACGTTTCAAATGGCTCCCAAAAAGCTGTTTTCTCACTTAGAAATTAAAAGTAAATTTTATTAGTCAAAAGAAATTAGATTAAGCATAAAAAAGCAAATTAGAACGAATTAGAGCGTTTTGTTACTAAAATTTTGTTATTTAGAATTAAACTTTTCAAATGGCTCCCAAAAAGCTGTTTTCTTACTTAGAATTTAAAAGTAAATTTTATTAGTGAAAATAAGTTAGATTAAGCGTAAATAAGCAATTTACAACGAATTAGCGCGTTTTGTTACTAAAATTTTGTTATTTAGAATTAAACGTTCAAATGGCTCCCAAAAAGCTGTTTTCTCACTTAGAATTTAAAAGTAAATTTTATTAGTGAAAATAAGTTAGATTAAGCGTAAATAAGCAATTTAGAACGTATTAGAGCGTTTTGTTACTAAAATTTTGTTATTTAGAATTAAACGTTTCAAATGGCTCCCAAAAAGCTGTTTTCTCACTTAGAAATTAAAAGTAAATTTTATTAGTCAAAAGAAATTAGATTAAGCATAAAAAAGCAAATTAGAACGAATTAGAGCGTTTTGTTACTAAAATTTTGTTATTTAGAATTAAACTTTTCAAATGGCTCCCAAAAAGCTGTTTTCTTACTTAGAATTTAAAAGTGAAATTTTATTAGTGAAAATAAGTTAGATTAAGCGTAAATAAGCAATTTAGAACGAATTAGCGCGTTTTGTTACTAAAATTTTGTTATTTAGAATTAAACGTTCAAATGGCTGCCAAAAAGCTGTTTTCTCACTTAGAATTTAAAAGTAAATTTTATTAGTGAAAATAAGTTAGATTAAGCGTAAATAAGCAATTTAGAACGTATTAGAGCGTTTTGTTACTAAAATTTTGTTATTTAGAATTAAACGTTTCAAATGGCTCCCAAAAAGCTATTTTCTCACTTAGAAATTAAAAGTAAATTTTATTAGTCAAAAGAAATTAGATTAAGCATAAAAAAGCAAATTAGAACGAATTAGAGCGTTTTGTTACTAAAATTTTGTTATTTAGAATTAAACGTTTCAAATGGCTCCCAAAAAGCTGTTTTCTCACTTAGAAATTAAAAGTAAATTTTATTAGTCAAAAGAAATTAGATTAAGCATAAAAAAACAAATTAGAACGAATTAGAGCGTTTTGTTACTAAAATTTTGTTATTTAGAATTAAACTTTTCAAATGGCTCCCAAAAAGCTGTTTTCTTACTTAGAATTTAAAAGTAAATTTTATTAGTGAAAATAAGTTAGATTAAGCGTAAATAAGCAATTTAGAACGAATTAGCGCGTTTTGTTACTAAAATTTTGTTATTTAGAATTAAACGTTCAAATGGCTGCCAAAAGGCTGTTTTCTCACTTAGAATTTAAAAGTAAATTTTATTAGTGAAAATAAGTTAGATTAAGCGTAAATAAGCAATTTAGAACGTATTAGAGCGTTTTGTTACTAAAATTTTGTTATTTAGAATTAAACGTTTCAAATGGCTCCCAAAAAGCTCTTTTCTCACTTAGAAATTAAAAGTAAATTTTATTAGTCAAAAGAAATTAGATTAAGCATAAAAAAGCAAATTAGAACGAATTAGAGCGTTTTGTTACTAAAATTTTGTTATTTAGAATTAAACTTTTCAAATGGCTCCCAAAAAGCTGTTTTCTCACTTAGAAATTAAAAGTAAATTTTGTTAGTCAAAAGAAATTAGATTAAGCATAAAAAAGCAAATTAGAACGAATTAGAGCGTTTTGTTACTAAAATTTTGTTATTTAGAATTAAACTTTTCAAATGGCTCCCAAAAAGCTGTTTTCTTACTTAGAATTTAAAAGTAAATTTTATTAGTGAAAATAAATTAGATTAAGCGTAAATAAGCAATTTACAACGAATTAGCGCGTTTTGTTACTAAAATTTTGTTATTTAGAATTAAACGTTCAAATGGCTCCCAAAAAGCTGTTTTCTCACTTAGAATTTAAAAGTAAATTTTATTAGTGAAAATAAGTTAGATTAAGCGTGTTTTGTTACTAAAATTTTGTTATTTAGAATTATACGTTCAAATGGCTGCCAAAAAGCTGTTTTCTCACTTAGAATTTAAAAGTAAATTTTATTAGTCTAAAGAAATTAGATTAAGCATAAAAAAGCAAATTAGAACGATTTAGCGCGTTTTGTTACTAAAATTTTGTTATTTAGAATTAAACTTTTCAAATGGCTCCCAAAAAGCTGTTTTCTCACTTAGAATTTAAAAGTAAATTTTATTAGTCAAGAGAAATTAGATTAAGCATAAAAAAGCAAATTAGAACGAATTAGAGCGTTTTGTTACTAAAATTTTGTTATTTAGAATTAAACGTTTCAAATGGCTCCCAAAAAGCTGTTTTCTCACTTAGAAATTAAAAGTAAATTTTATTAGTCAAAAGAAATTAGATTAAGCATAAAAAAGCAAATTAGAACGAATTAGAGCGTTTTGTTACTAAAATTTTGTTATTTAGAATTAAACTTTTCAAATGGCTCCCAAAAAGCTGTTTTCATACTTAGAATTTAAAAGTAAATTTTATTAGTGGAAATAAGTTAGATTAAGCGTAAATAAGCAATTTAGAACGAATTAGCGCGTTTTGTTACTAAAATTTTGTTATTTAGAATTAAACGTTCAAATGGCTGCCAAAAAGCTGTTTTCTCACTTAGAATTTAAAAGTAAATTTTATTAGTGAAAATAAGTTAGATTAAGCGTAAATAAGCAATTTAGGACGTATTAGAGCGTTTTGTTACTAAAATTTTGTTATTTAGAATTAAACGTTTCAAATGGCTCCCAAAAAGCTGTTTTCTCACTTAGAAATTAAAAGTAAATTTTATTAGTCAAAAGAAATTAGATTAAGCATAAAAAAGCAATTTAGAACGTATTAGAGCGTTTAGTTACTAAAATTTTGTTATTTAGAATTAAACGTTTCAAATGGCTCCCAAAAAGCTGTTTTCTCACTTAGAAATTAAAAGTAAATTTTATTAGTCAAAAGAAATTAGATTAAGCATAAAAAAGCAAATTAGAACGAATTAGAGCGTTTTGTTACTAAAATTTTGTTATTTAGAATTAAACTTTTCAAATGGCTCCCAAAAAGCTGTTTTCTTACTTAGAATTTAAAAGTGAAATTTTATTAGTGAAAATAAGTTAGATTAAGCGTAAATAAGCAATTTAGAACGAATTAGCGCGTTTTGTTACTAAAATTTTGTTATTTAGAATTAAACGTTCAAATGGCTGCCAAAAAGCTGTTTTCTCACTTAGAATTTAAAAGTAAATTTTATTAGTGAAAATAAGTTAGATTAAGCGTAAATAAGCAATTTAGAACGTATTAGAGCGTTTTGTTACTAAAATTTTGTTATTTAGAATTAAACGTTTCAAATGGCTCCCAAAAAGCTGTTTTCTCACTTAGAAATTAAAAGTAAATTTTATTAGTCAAAAGAAATTAGATTAAGCATAAAAAAGCAAATTAGAACGAATTAGAGCGTTTTGTTACTAAAATTTTGTTATTTAGAATTAAACTTTTCAAATGGCTCCCAAAAAGCTGTTTTCTTACTTAGAATTTAAAAGTAAATTTTATTAGTGAAAATAAGTTAGATTAAGCGTAAATAAGCAATTTACAACGAATTAGCGCGTTTTGTTACTAAAATTTTGTTATTTAGAATTAAACGTTCAAATGGCTCCCAAAAAGCTGTTTTCTCACTTAGAATTTAAAAGTAAATTTTATTAGTGAAAATAAGTTAGATTAAGCGTAAATAAGCAATTTAGAACGTATTAGAGCGTTTTGTTACTAAAATTTTGTTATTTAGAATTAAACGTTTCAAATGGCTCCCAAAAAGCTGTTTTCTCACTTAGAAATTAAAAGTAAATTTTATTAGTCAAAAGAAATTAGATTAAGCATAAATAAGCAAATTAGAACGAATTAGAGCGTTTTCTTACTAAAATTTTGTTATTTAGAATTAAACTTTTCAAATGGCTCCCAAAAAGCTGTTTTCTTACTTAGAATTTAAAAGTGAAATTTTATTAGTGAAAATAAGTTAGATTAAGCGTAAATAAGCAATTTAGAACGAATTAGCGCGTTTTGTTACTAAAATTTTGTTATTTAGAATTAAACGTTCAAATGGCTGCCAAAAAGCTGTTTTCTCACTTAGAATTTAAAAGTAAATTTTATTAGTGAAAATAAGTTAGATTAAGCGTAAATAAGCAATTTAGAACGTATTAGAGCGTTTTGTTACTAAAATTTTGTTATTTAGAATTAAACGTTTCAAATGGCTCCCAAAAAGCTGTTTTCTCACTTAGAAATTAAAAGTAAATTTTATTAGTCAAAAGAAATTAGATTAAGTATAAAAAAGCAAATTAGAACGAATTAGAGCGTTTTGTTACTAAAATTTTGTTATTTAGAATTAAACGTTTCAAATGGCTCCCAAAAAGCTGTTTTCTCACTTAGAAATTAAAAGTAAATTTTATTAGTCAAAAGAAATTAGATTAAGCATAAAAAAACAAATTAGAACGAATTAGAGCGTTTTGTTACTAAAATTTTGTTATTTAGAATTAAACTTTTCAAATGGCTCCCAAAAAGCTGTTTTCTTACTTAGAATTTAAAAGTAAATTTTATTAGTGAAAATAAGTTAGATTAAGCGTAAATAAGCAATTTAGAACGAATTAGCGCGTTTTGTTACTAAAATTTTGTTATTTAGAATTAAACGTTCAAATGGCTGCCAAAAGGCTGTTTTCTCACTTAGAATTTAAAAGTAAATTTTATTAGTGAAAATAAGTTAGATTAAGCGTAAATAAGCAATTTAGAACGTATTAGAGCGTTTTGTTACTAAAATTTTGTTATTTAGAATTAAACGTTTCAAATGGCTCCCAAAAAGCTCTTTTCTCACTTAGAAATTAAAAGTAAATTTTATTAGTCAAAAGAAATTAGATTAAGCATAAAAAAGCAAATTAGAACGAATTAGAGCGTTTTGTTACTAAAATTTTGTTATTTAGAATTAAACGTTTCAAATGGCTCCCAAAAAGCTGTTTTCTCACTTAGAAATTAAAAGTAAATTTTGTTAGTCAAAAGAAATTAGATTAAGCATAAAAAAGCAAATTAGAACGAATTAGAGCGTTTTGTTACTAAAATTTTGTTATTTAGAATTAAACTTTTCAAATGGCTCCCAAAAAGCTGTTTTCTTACTTAGAATTTAAAAGTAAATTTTATTAGTGAAAATAAGTTAGATTAAGCGTAAATAAGCAATTTACAACGAATTAGCGCGTTTTGTTACTAAAATTTTGTTATTTAGAATTAAACGTTCAAATGGCTCCCAAAAAGCTGTTTTCTCACTTAGAATTTAAAAGTAAATTTTATTAGTGAAAATAAGTTAGATTAAGCGTAAATAAGCAATTTAGAACGAATTAGCGTGTTTTGTTACTAAAATTTTGTTATTTAGAATTATACGTTCAAATGGCTGCCAAAAAGCTGTTTTCTCACTTAGAATTTAAAAGTAAATTTTATTAGTCTAAAGAAATTAGATTAAGCATAAAAAAGCAAATTAGAACGATTTAGCGCGTTTTGTTACTAAAATTTTGTTATTTAGAATTAAACTTTTCAAATGGCTCCCAAAAAGCTGTTTTCTCACTTAGAATTTAAAAGTAAATTAGATTAAGCATAAAAAAGCAAATTAGAACGAATTAGAGCGTTTTGTTACTAAAATTTTGTTATTTAGAATTAAACGTTTCAAATGGCTCCCAAAAAGCTGTTTTCTCACTTAGAAATTAAAAGTAAATTTTATTAGTCAAAAGAAATTAGATTAAGCATAAAAAAGCAAATTAGAACGAATTAAAGCGTTTTGTTACTAAAATTTTGTTATTTAGAATTAAACTTTTCAAATGGCTCCCAAAAAGCTGTTTTCATACTTAGAATTCAAAAGTAAATTTTATTAGTGGAAATAAGTTAGATTAAGCGTAAATAAGCAATTTAGAACGAATTAGCGCGTTTTGTTACTAAAATTTTGTTATTTAGAATTAAACGTTCAAATGGCTGCCAAAAAGCTGTTTTCTCACTTAGAATTTAAAAGTAAATTTTATTAGTGAAAATAAGTTAGATTAAGCGTAAATAAGCAATTTAGGACGTATTAGAGCGTTTAGTTACTAAAATTTTGTTATTTAGAATTAAACGTTTCAAATGGCTCCCAAAAAGCTGTTTTCTCACTTAGAAATTAAAAGTAAATTTTATTAGTCAAAAGAAATTAGATTAAGCATAAAAAAGCAATTTAGAACGTATTAGAGCGTTTAGTTACTAAAATTTTGTTATTTAGAATTAAACGTTTCAAATGGCTCCCAAAAAGCTGTTTTCTCACTTAGAAATTAAAAGTAAATTTTATTAGTCAAAAGAAATTAGATTAAGCATAAAAAAGCAAATTAGAACGAATTAGAGCGTTTTGTTACTAAAATTTTGTTATTTAGAATTAAACTTTTCAAATGGCTCCCAAAAAGCTGTTTTCTTACTTAGAATTTAAAAGTAAATTTTATTAGTGAAAATAAGTTAGATTAAGCGTAAATAAGCAATTTACAACGAATTAGCGCGTTTTGTTACTAAAATTTTGTTATTTAGAATTAAACGTTCAAATGGCTCCCAAAAAGCTGTTTTCTCACTTAGAATTTAAAAGTAAATTTTATTAGTGAAAATAAGTTAGATTAAGCGTAAATAAGCAATTTAGAACGAAGTAGCGTGTTTTGTTACTAAAATTTTGTTATTTAGAATTATACGTTCAAATGGCTGCCAAAAAGCTGTTTTCTCACTTAGAATTTAAAAGTAAATTTTATTAGTGGAAATAAGTTAGATTAAGCGTAAATAAGCAATTTAGAACGAATTAGCGCGTTTTGTTACTAAAATTTTGTTATTTAGAATTAAACGTTCAAATGCCAAAAAGCTGTTTTCTCACTTAGAATTTAAAAGTAAATTTTATTAGTGAAAATAAGTTAGATTAAGCGTAAATAAGCAATTTAGGACGTATTAGAGCGTTTAGTTACTAAAATTTTGTTATTTAGAATTAAACGTTTCAAATGGCTCCCAAAAAGCTGTTTTCTCACTTAGAAATTAAAAGTAAATTTTATTAGTCAAAAGAAATTAGATTAAGCATAAAAAAGCAAATTAGAACGATTTAGCGCGTTTTGTTACTAAAATTTTGTTATTTAGAATTAAACTTTTCAAATGGCTCCCAAAAAGCTGTTTTCTCACTTAGAATTTAAAAGTAAATTTTATTAGTGAAAATAAGTTAGATTAAGCGTAAATAAGCAATTTAGAACGAATTAGCGCGTTTTGTTACTAAAATTTTGTTATTTAGAATTATACGTTCAAATGGCTGCCAAAAATCTGTTTTCTCACTTTGAATTTAAAAGTAAATTTTATTAGTCTAAAGAAATTAGATTAAACATAAAAAAGCAAACTAGAACGATTTAGCCCGTTTTGTTACTAAAATTTTGTTATTTAGAATTAAACTTTTCAAATGGCTGCCAAAAAGCTGTTTTCTCACTTACAATTTAAAAGTAAATTTTATTAGTCTAAAGAAATTAGATTAAGCATAAAAAAGCAAATTAGAACGATTTAGCGCGTTTTGTTACCAAAATTTTGTTATTTAGAATTAAACTTTTCAAATGGCTCCCAAAAAGCTGTTTTCTCACTTAGAATTTAAAAGTAAATTTTATTAGTGAAAATAAGTTAGATTAAGCGTAAATAAGCAATTTAGAACGAATTAGCGCGTTTTGTTACTAAAATTTTGTTATTTAGAATTAAACGTTCAAATGGCTGCCAAAAAGCTGTTTTCTCACTTAGAATTTAAAAGTAAATTTTATTAGTGAAAATAAATTAGATTAAGCGTATATAAGCAATTTAGAACGTATTAGAGCGTTTTGTTACTAAAATTTTGTTATTTAAAATTAAACGTTTCAAATGGCAAAAAGCTGTTTTCTCAGTTAGAAATTCAAAGTAAATTTTATTAGTCAAAAGAAATTAGATTAAGCATAAAAAAGCAAATTAGAACGAATTAGAGCGTTTTGTTACTAAAATTTTGTTATTTAGAATTAAACTTTTCAAATGGCTCCCAAAAAGCTGTTTTCATACTTTGAATTTAAAAGTAAATTTTATTAGTGAAAATAAGTTAGATTAAGCGTAAATAAGCAATTTACAACGAATTAGCGCGTTTTGTTACTAAAATTTTGTTATTTAGAATTAAACGTTCAAATGGCTCCCAAAAAGCTGTTTTCTCACTTAGAATTTAAAAGTAAATTTTATTAGTGAAAATAAGTTAGATTAAGCGTAAATTAAGCAATTTAGAACGAGGTAGCGTGTTTTGTTACTAAAATTTTGTTATTTAGAATTATACGTTCAAATGGCTGCCAAAAAGCTGTTTTCTCACTTAGAATTTAAAAGTAAATTTTATTAGTCTAAAGAAATTAGATTAAGCATAAAAAAGCAAATTAGAACGATTTAGCGCGTTTTGTTACTAAAATTTTGTTATTTAGAATTAAACTTTTCAAATGGCTCCCAAAAAGCTGTTTTCTCACTTAGAATTTAAAAGTAAATTTTATTAGTGGAAATAAGTTAGATTAAGCGTAAATAAGCAATTTAGAACGAATTAGCGCGTTTTGTTACTAAAATTTTGTTATTTAGAATTAAACGTTCAAATGGCTGCCAAAAAGCTGTTTTCTCACTTAGAATTTAAAAGTAAATTTTATTAGTGAAAATAAGTTAGATTAAGCGTAAATAAGCAATTTAGGACGTATTAGAGCGTTTTGTTACTAAAATTTTGTTATTTAGAATTAAACGTTTCAAATGGCTCCCAAAAAGCTGTTTTCTCACTTAGAAATTAAAAGTAAATTTTATTAGTCAAAAGAAATTAGATTAAGCATAAAAAAGCAAATTAGAACGAATTAGAGCGTTTTGTTACTAAAATTTTGTTATTTAGAATTAAACTTTTCAAATGGCTCCCAAAAAGCTGTTTCATACTTAGAATTTAAAAGTAAATTTTATTAGTGAAAATAAGTTAGATTAAGCGTAAATAAGCAATTTACAACGAATTAGCGCGTTTTGTTACTAAAATTTTGTTATTTAGAATTAAACGTTCAAATGGCTCCCAAAAAGCTGTTTTCTCACTTAGAATTTAAAAGTAAATTTTATTAGTGAAAATAAGTTAGATTAAGCGTAAATAAGCAATTTAAAACGAATTAGAGCGTTTTGTTACTAAAAAATTGTTATTTAGAATTAAACGTTTCAAATAGCTCCCAAAAAGCTGTTTTCTCACTTAGAAATTAAAAGTAAATTTTATTAGTTACTAAAGAAATTAGATTAAGCATAAAAAAGCAAATTAGAACGATTTAGCGCGTTTTGTTACTAAAATTTTGTTATTTAGAATAAAACTTTCAAATGGCTCCCAAAAAGCTGTTTTCTCACTTAGAATTTAAAAGTAAATTTTATTAGTGAAAATAAGTTAGATTAAGCGTTAATAAGCAATTTAAAACGAATTAGCGCGTTTTGTTACTAAAATTTTGTTATTTAGAATTAAACGTTCAAATGGCTGCCAAAAAGCTGTTTTCTCACTTAGAATTTAAACAGTAAATTTTATTAGTGAAAATAAGTTAGATTAAGCGTATATAAGCAATTTAGAACGTATTAGAGCGTTTT
>CAJVRQ020000099.1:0-62826 GCA_911728435.2 Apoderus coryli
AGCTTTTTGGCAGCCATTTGAACGTATAATTCTAAATAACAAAATTTTAGTAACAAAACGCGCTAATTCGTTCTAAATTGCTTATTTACGCTTAATCTAACTTATTTTCACTAATAAAATTTACTTTTAAATTCTAAGTGAGAAAACAGCTTTTTGGGAGCCATTTGAAAAGTTTAATTCTAAATAACAAAATTTTAGTAACAAAACGCGCTAAATCGTTCTAATTTGCTTTTTTATGCTTAATCTAATTTCTTTAGACTAATAAAATTAACTTTTAATTTCTAAGTGAGAAAACAGCTTTTTGGGAGCTATATGAAACGTTTAATTCTAAATAACAATATTTTAGTAACAAAACGCTCTAATTCGTTCTAATTTGCTTTTTTATGCTTAATCTAATTTCTTTTGACTAATAAAATTTACTTTTAAATTCTAAGTGAGAAAACAGCTTTTTGGGAGCCATTTGAAAAGTTTAATTCTAAATAAGAAAATTTTAGTAACAAAACGCGCTAAATCGTTCTAATTTGCTTTTTTATGCTTAATCTAATTTCTTTTGACTAATAAAATTTACTTTTAAATTCTAAGTGAGAAAACAGCTTTTCTGGAGCCATTTGAGAAGCTTAATTCTAAATAACAAAATTTTAGTAACAAAACGCACTAATTCGTTCTAATTTGCTTTTTTATGCTTAATCTAATTTCTTTAGACTAATAAAATTTACTTTTAATTTCTAAGTGAGAAAACAGCTTTTTGGGAGCTATATGAAACGTTTAATTCTAAATAACAATATTTTAGTAACAAAACGCTCTAATTCGTTCTAATTTGCTGTTTTATGCTTAATCTAATTTCTTTTGACTAATAAAATTTACTTTTAAATTCTAAGTGAGAAAACAGCTTTTTGGGAGCCATTTGAAAAGTTTAATTCTAAATAACAAAATTTTATTAACAAAACGCGCTAAATCGTTCTAATTTGCTTTTTTATGCTTAATCTAATTTCTTTAGACTAATAAAATTTACTTTTAAATTCTAAGTGAGAAAACAGCTTTTTGGCAGCCATTTGAACGTATAATTCTAAATAACAAAATTTTAGTAACAAAACACGCTAATTCGTTCTAAATTGCTTATTTACGCTTAATCTAACTTATTTTCACTAATAAAATTTACTTTTAAATTCTAAGTGAGAAAACAGCTTTTTGGGAGCCATTTGAACGTTTAATTCTAAATAACAAAATTTTAGTAACAAAACGCGCTAATTCGTTGTAAATTCCTTATTTACGCTTAATCTAACTTATTTTCACTAATAAAATTTACTTTTAAATTCTAAGTGAGAAAACAGCTTTTTGGGAGCCATTTGAAAAGTTTAATTCTAAATAACAAAATTTTAGTAACAAAACGCGCTAAATCGTTCTAATTTGCTTTTTTATGCTTAATCTAATTTCTTTTGACTAATAAAATTTACTTTTAAATTCTAAGTGAGAAAACAGCTTTTTGGGAGCCATTTGAGAAGCTTAATTCTAAATAACAAAATTTTAGTAACAAAACGCACTAATTCGTTCTAATTTGCTTTTTTATGCTTAATCTAATTTCTTTAGACTAATAAAATTTACTTTTAATTTCTAAGTGAGAAAACAGCTTTTTGGGAGCTATTTGAAACGTTTAATTCTAAATAACAATATTTTAGTAACAAAACGCTCTAATTCGTTCTAAATTGCTTATTTACGCTTAATCTAACTTATTTTCACTAATAAAATTTACTTTTAAATTCTAAGTGAGGAAACAGCTTTTTGGGAGCCATTTGAACGTTTAATTCTAAATAACAAAATTTTAGTAACAAAACGCGCTAAATCGTTCTAATTTGCTTTTTTATGCTTAATCTAATTTCTTTAGACTAATAAAATTTACTTTTAATTTCTAAGTGAGAAAACAGCTTTTTGGGAGCTATATGAAACGTTTAATTCTAAATAACAATATTTTAGTAACAAAACGCTCTAATTCGTTCTAATTTGCTGTTTTATGCTTAATCTAATTTCTTTTGATTAATAAAATTTACTTTTAAATTCTAAGTGAGAAAACAGCTTTTTGGGAGCCATTTGAAAAGTTTAATTCTAAATAACAAAATTTTAGTAACAAAACGCGCTAAATCGTTCTAATTTGCTTTTTTATGCTTAATCTATTTTCTTTAGACTAATAAAATTTACTTTTAATTTCTAAGTGAGAAAACAGCTTTTTGGGAGCTATATGAAACGTTTAATTCTAAATAACAATATTTTAGTAACAAAACGCTCTAATTCGTTCTAATTTGCTTTTTTATGTTTAATCTAATTTCTTTTGACTAATAAAATTTACTTTTAAATTCTAAGTGAGAAAACAGCTTTTTGGGAGCCATTTGAGAAGCTTAATTCTAAATAACAAAATTTTAGTAACAAAACGCACTAATTCGTTCTAATTTGCTTTTTTATGCTTAATCTAATTTCTTTAGACTAATAAAATTTACTTTTAAATTCTAAGTGAGAAAACAGCTTTTTGGGAGCCATTTGAAAAGTTTAATTCTAAATAACAAAATTTTAGTAACAAAACGCGCTAAATCGTTCTAATTTGCTTTTTTATGCTTAATCTAATTTCTTTAGACTAATAAAATTTACTTTTAATTTCTAAGTGAGAAAACAGCTTTTTGGGAGCTATATGAAACGTTTAATTCTAAATAACAATATTTTAGTAACAAAACGCTCTAATTCGTTCTAATTTGCTTTTTTATGCTTAATCTAATTTCTTTTGACTAATAAAATTTACTTTTAAATTCTAAGTGAGAAAACAGCTTTTTGGGAGCCATTTGAAAAGTTTAATTCTAAATAACAAAATTTTAGTAACAAAACGCGCTAAATCGTTCTAATTTGCTTTTTTATGCTTAATCTAATTTCTTTTGACTAATAAAATTTACTTTTAAATTCTAAGTGAGAAAACAGCTTTTTGGGAGCCATTTGAGAAGCTTAATTCTAAATAACAAAATTTTAGTAACAAAACGCTCTAATTCGTTCTAATTTGCTTTTTTATGCTTAATCTAATTTCTTTAGACTAATAAAATTTACTTTTAATTTCTAAGTGAGAAAACAGCTTTTTGGGAGCTATATGAAACGTTTAATTCTAAATAACAATATTTTAGTAACAAAACGCTCTAATTCGTTCTAATTTGCTTTTTTATGCTTAATCTAATTTCTTTTGACTAATAAAATTTACTTTTAAATTCTAAGTGAGAAAACAGCTTTTTGGAGCCATTTGAAAAGTTTAATTCTAAATAACAAAATTTTAGTAACAAAACGCGCTAAATCGTTCTAATTTGCTTTTTTATGCTTAATCTAATTTCTTTAGACTAATAAAATTTACTTTTAAATTCTAAGTGAGAAAACAGCTTTTTGGCAGCCATTTGAACGTATAATTCTAAATAACAAAATTGTAGTAACAAAACACGCTAATTCGTTCTAAATTGCTTATTTACGCTTAATCTAACTTATTTTCACTAATAAAATTTACTTTTAAATTCTAAGTGAGAAAACAGCTTTTTGGGAGCCATTTGAACGTTTACTTCTAAATAACAAAATTTTAGTAACAAAACGCGCTAATTCGATGTAAATTCCTTATTTACGCTTAATCTAACTTATTTTCACTAATAAAATTTACTTTTAAATTCTAAGTAAGAAAACAGCTTTTTGGGAGCCATTTGAAAAGTTTAATTCTAAATAACAAAATTTTAGTAACAAAACGCGCTAAATCGTTCTAATTTGCTTTTTTATGCTTAATCTAATTTCTTTTGACTAATAAAATTTACTTTTAAATTCTAAGTGAGAAAACAGCTTTTTGGGAGCCATTTGAAAAGTTTAATTCTAAATAACAAAATTTTAGTAACAAAACGCGCTAAATCGTTCTAATTTGCTTTTTTATGCTTAATCTAATTTCTTTTGACTAATATAATTTACTTTTAAATTCTAAGTGAGAAAACAGCTTTTTGGGAGCCATTTGAGAAGCTTAATTCTAAATAACAAAATTTTAGTAACAAAACGCACTAATTCGTTCTAATTTGCTTTTTTATGCTTAATCTAATTTCTTTAGACTAATAAAATTTACTTTTAATTTCTAAGTGAGAAAACAGCTTTTTGGGAGCTATTTGAAACGTTTAATTCTAAATAACAATATTTTAGTAACAAAACGCTCTAATTCGTTCTAAATTGCTTATTTACGCTTAATCTAACTTATTTTCACTAATAAAATTTACTTTTAAATTCTAAGTGAGAAAACAGCTTTTTGGGAGCCATTTGAACGTTTAATTCGAAATAACAAAATTTTAGTAACAAATCGCGCTAAATCATTCTAATTTGCTTTTTTATGCTTAATCTAATTTCTTTAGACTAATAAAATTTACTTTTAATTTCTAAGTGAGAAAACAGCTTTTTGGGAGCTATATGAAACGTTTAATTCTAAATAACAATATTTTAGTAACAAAACGCTCTAATTCGTTCTAATTTGCTTTTTTTATGCTTAATCTAATTTCTTTTGATTAATAAAATTTACTTTTAAATTCTAAGTGAGAAAACAGCTTTTTGGGAGCCATTTGAAAAGTTTAATTCTAAATAACAAAATTTTAGTAACAAAACGCGCTAAATCGTTCTAATTTGCTTTTTTATGCTTAATCTAATTTCTTTAGACTAATAAAATTTACTTTTAATTTCTAAGTGAGAAAACAGCTTTTTGGGAGCTATATGAAACGTTTAATTCTAAATAACAATATTTTAGTAACAAAACGCTCTAATTCGTTCTAATTTGCTTTTTTATGCTTAATCTAATTTCTTTTGACTAATAAAATTTACTTTTAAATTCTAAGTGAGAAAACAGCTTTTTGGGAGCCATTTGAGAAGCTTAATTCTAAATAACAAAATTTTAGTAACAAAACGCACTAATTCGTTCTAATTTGCTTTTTTATGCTTAATCTAATTTCTTTAGACTAATAAAATTTACTTTTAATTTCTAAGTGAGAAAACAGCTTTTTGGGAGCTATTTGAAACGTTTAATTCTAAATAACAATATTTTAGTAACAAAACGCTCTAATTCGTTCTAAATTGCTTATTTACGCTTAATCTAACTTATTTTCACTAATAAAATTTACTTTTAAATTCTAAGTGAGGAAACAGCTTTTTGGGAGCCATTTGAACGTTTAATTCTAAATAACAAAATTTTAGTAACAAAACGCGCTAAATCGTTCTAATTTGCTTTTTTATGCTTAATCTAATTTCTTTAGACTAATAAAATTTACTTTTAATTTCTAAGTGAGAAAACAGCTTTTTGGGAGCTATATGAAACGTTTAATTCTAAATAACAATATTTTAGTAACAAAACGCTCTAATTCGTTCTAAATTGCTTATTTACGCTTAATCTAACTTATTTTCACTAATAAAATTTACTTTTAAATTCTAAGTGAGAAAACAGCTTTTTGGGAGCCATTTGAACGTTTAATTCTAAATAACAAAATTTTAGTAACAAAACGCGCTAAATCGTTCTAATTTGCTTTTTTATGCTTAATCTAATTTCTTTAGACTAATAAAATTTACTTTTAAATTCTAAGTGAGAAAACAGCTTTTTGGGAGCCATTTGAAAAGTTTAATTCTAAATAACAAAATTTTAGTAACAAAACGCGCTAAATCGTTCTAATTTGCTTTTTTATGCTTAATCTAATTTCTTTTGACTAATAAAATTTACTTTTAAATTCTAAGTGAGAAAACAGCTTTTTGGGAGCCATTTGAGAAGCTTAATTCTAAATAACAAAATTTTAGTAACAAAACGCACTAATTCGTTCTAATTTGCTTTTTTATGCTTAATCTAATTTCTTTAGACTAATAAAATTTACTTTTAATTTCTAAGTGAGAAAACAGCTTTTTGGGAGCTATATGAAACGTTTAATTCTAAATAACAATATTTTAGTAACAAAACGCTCTAATTCGTTCTAATTTGCTTTTTTATGCTTAATCTAATTTCTTTTGACTAATAAAATTTACTTTTAAATTCTAAGTGAGAAAACAGCTTTTTGGGAGCCATTTGAAAAGTTTAATTCTAAATAACAAAATTTTAGTAACAAAACGCGCTAAATCGTTCTAATTTGCTTTTTTATGCTTAATCTAATTTCTTTAGACTAATAAAATTTACTTTTAAATTCTAAGTGAGAAAACAGCTTTTTGGCAGCCATTTGAACGTATAATTCTAAATAACAAAATTTTAGTAACAAAACACGCTAATTCGTTCTAAATTGCTTATTTACGCTTAATCTAACTTATTTTCACTAATAAAATTTACTTTTAAATTCTAAGTGAGAAAACAGCTTTTTGGGAGCCATTTGAACGTTTACTTCTAAATAACAAAATTTTAGTAACAAAACGCGCTAATTCGATGTAAATTCCTTATTTACGCTTAATCTAACTTATTTTCACTAATAAAATTTACTTTTAAATTCTAAGTAAGAAAACAGCTTTTTGGGAGCCATTTGAAAAGTTAAATTCTAAATAACAAAATTTTAGTAACAAAACGCGCTAAATCGTTCTAATTTGCTTTTTTATGCTTAATCTAATTTCTTTTGACTAATAAAATTTACTTTTAAATTCTAAGTGAGAAAACAGCTTTTTGGGAGCCATTTGAAAAGTTTAATTCTAAATAACAAAATTTTAGTAACAAAACGCGCTAAATCGTTCTAATTTGCTTTTTTATGCTTAATCTAATTTCTTTTGACTAATATAATTTACTTTTAAATTCTAAGTGAGAAAACAGCTTTTTGGGAGCCATTTGAGAAGCTTAATTCTAAATAACAAAATTTTAGTAACAAAACGCACTAATTCGTTCTAATTTGCTTTTTTATGCTTAATCTAATTTCTTTAGACTAATAAAATTTACTTTTAATTTCTAAGTGAGAAAACAGCTTTTTGGGAGCTATTTGAAACGTTTAATTCTAAATAACAATATTTTAGTAACAAAACGCTCTAATTCGTTCTAAATTGCTTATTTACGCTTAATCTAACTTATTTTCACTAATAAAATTTACTTTTAAATTCTAAGTGAGGAAACAGCTTTTTGGGAGCCATTTGAACGTTTAATTCTAAATAACAAAATTTTAGTAACAAAACGCGCTAAATCGTTCTAATTTGCTTTTTTATGCTTAATCTAATTTCTTTAGACTAATAAAATTTACTTTTAATTTCTAAGTGAGAAAACAGCTTTTTGGGAGCTATATGAAACGTTTAATTCTAAATAACAATATTTTAGTAACAAAACGCTCTAATTCGTTCTAATTTGCTTATTTATGCTTAATCTAATTTCTTTTGATTAATAAAATTTACTTTTAAATTCTAAGTGAGAAAACAGCTTTTTGGGAGCCATTTGAAAAGTTTAATTCTAAATAACAAAATTTTAGTAACAAAACGCGCTAAATCGTTCTAATTTGCTTTTTTATGCTTAATCTAATTTCTTTAGACTAATAAAATTTACTTTTAATTTCTAAGTGAGAAAACAGCTTTTTGGGAGCTATATGAAACGTTTAATTCTAAATAACAATATTTTAGTAACAAAACGCTCTAATTCGTTCTAATTTGCTTTTTTATGCTTAATCTAATTTCTTTTGACTAATAAAATTTACTTTTAAATTCTAAGTGAGAAAACAGCTTTTTGGGAGCCATTTGAGAAGCTTAATTCTAAATAACAAAATTTTAGTAACAAAACGCGCTAAATCGTTCTAATTTGCTTTTTTATGCTTAATCTAATTTCTTTTGATTAATAAAATTTACTTTTAAATTCTAAGTGAGAAAACAGCTTTTTGGGAGCCATTTGAAAAGTTTAATTCTAAATAACAAAATTTTAGTAACAAAACGCGCTAAATCGTTCTAATTTGCTTTTTTATGCTTAATCTAATTTCTTTAGACTAATAAAATTTACTTTTAATTTCTAAGTGAGAAAACAGCTTTTTGGGAGCTATATGAAACGTTTAATTCTAAATAACAATATTTTAGTAACAAAACGCTCTAATTCGTTCTAATTTGCTTTTTTATGCTTAATCTAATTTCTTTTGACTAATAAAATTTACTTTTAAATTCTAAGTGAGAAAACAGCTTTTTGGGAGCCATTTGAGAAGCTTAATTCTAAATAACAAAATTTTAGTAACAAAACGCACTAATTCGTTCTAATTTGCTTTTTTATGCTTAATCTAATTTCTTTAGACTAATAAAATTTACTTTTAATTTCTAAGTGAGAAAACAGCTTTTTGGGAGCTATTTGAAACGTTTAATTCTAAATAACAATATTTTAGTAACAAAACGCTCTAATTCGTTCTAAATTGCTTATTTACGCTTAATCTAACTTATTTTCACTAATAAAATTTACTTTTAAATTCTAAGTGAGAAAACAGCTTTTTGGGAGCCATTTGAACGTTTAATTCTAAATAACAAAATTTTAGTAACAAAACGCGCTAAATCGTTCTAATTTGCTTTTTTATGCTTAATCTAATTTCTTTAGACTAATAAAATTTACTTTTAATTTCTAAGTGAGAAAACAGCTTTTTGGGAGCTATATGAAACGTTTAATTCTAAATAACAATATTTTAGTAACAAAACGCTCTAATTCGTTCTAAATTGCTTATTTACGCTTAATCTAACTTATTTTCACTAATAAAATTTACTTTTAAATTCTAAGTGAGAAAACAGCTTTTTGGGAGCCATTTGAACGTTTAATTCTAAATAACAAAATTTTAGTAACAAAACGCGCTAAATCGTTCTAATTTGCTTTTTTATGCTTAATCTAATTTCTTTAGACTAATAAAATTTACTTTTAAATTCTAAGTGAGAAAACAGCTTTTTGGGAGCCATTTGAAAAGTTTAATTCTAAATAACAAAATTTTAGTAACAAAACGCGCTAAATCGTTCTAATTTGCTTTTTTATGCTTAATCTAATTTCTTTTGACTAATAAAATTTACTTTTAAATTCTAAGTGAGAAAACAGCTTTTTGGGAGCCATTTGAGAAGCTTAATTCTAAATAACAAAATTTTAGTAACAAAACGCACTAATTCGTTCTAATTTGCTTTTTTATGCTTAATCTAATTTCTTTAGACTAATAAAATTTACTTTTAATTTCTAAGTGAGAAAACAGCTTTTTGGGAGCTATATGAAACGTTTAATTCTAAATAACAATATTTTAGTAACAAAACGCTCTAATTCGTTCTAATTTGCTTTTTTATGCTTAATCTAATTTCTTTTGACTAATAAAATTTACTTTTAAATTCTAAGTGAGAAAACAGCTTTTTGGGAGCCATTTGAAAAGTTTAATTCTAAATAACAAAATTTTAGTAACAAAACGCGCTAAATCGTTCTAATTTGCTTTTTTATGCTTAATCTAATTTCTTTAGACTAATAAAATTTACTTTTAAATTCTAAGTGAGAAAACAGCTTTTTGGCAGCCATTTGAACGTATAATTCTAAATAACAAAATTTTAGTAACAAAACACGCTAATTCGTTCTAAATTGCTTATTTACGCTTAATCTAACTTATTTTCACTAATAAAATTTACTTTTAAATTCTAAGTGAGAAAACAGCTTTTTGGGAGCCATTTGAACGTTTACTTCTAAATAACAAAATTTTAGTAACAAAACGCGCTAATTCGATGTAAATTCCTTATTTACGCTTAATCTAACTTATTTTCACTAATAAAATTTACTTTTAAATTCTAAGTAAGAAAACAGCTTTTTGGGAGCCATTTGAAAAGTTAAATTCTAAATAACAAAATTTTAGTAACAAAACGCGCTAAATCGTTCTAATTTGCTTTTTTATGCTTAATCTAATTTCTTTTGACTAATAAAATTTACTTTTAAATTCTAAGTGAGAAAACAGCTTTTTGGGAGCCATTTGAAAAGTTTAATTCTAAATAACAAAATTTTAGTAACAAAACGCGCTAAATCGTTCTAATTTGCTTTTTTATGCTTAATCTAATTTCTTTTGACTAATATAATTTACTTTTAAATTCTAAGTGAGAAAACAGCTTTTTGGGAGCCATTTGAGAAGCTTAATTCTAAATAACAAAATTTTAGTAACAAAACGCACTAATTCGTTCTAATTTGCTTTTTTATGCTTAATCTAATTTCTTTAGACTAATAAAATTTACTTTTAATTTCTAAGTGAGAAAACAGCTTTTTGGGAGCTATTTGAAACGTTTAATTCTAAATAACAATATTTTAGTAACAAAACGCTCTAATTCGTTCTAAATTGCTTATTTACGCTTAATCTAACTTATTTTCACTAATAAAATTTACTTTTAAATTCTAAGTGAGGAAACAGCTTTTTGGGAGCCATTTGAACGTTTAATTCTAAATAACAAAATTTTAGTAACAAAACGCGCTAAATCGTTCTAATTTGCTTTTTTATGCTTAATCTAATTTCTTTAGACTAATAAAATTTACTTTTAATTTCTAAGTGAGAAAACAGCTTTTTGGGAGCTATATGAAACGTTTAATTCTAAATAACAATATTTTAGTAACAAAACGCTCTAATTCGTTCTAATTTGCTTTTTTATGCTTAATCTAATTTCTTTTGATTAATAAAATTTACTTTTAAATTCTAAGTGAGAAAACAGCTTTTTGGGAGCCATTTGAAAAGTTTAATTCTAAATAACAAAATTTTAGTAACAAAACGCGCTAAATCGTTCTAATTTGCTTTTTTATGCTTAATCTAATTTCTTTAGACTAATAAAATTTACTTTTAATTTCTAAGTGAGAAAACAGCTTTTTGGGAGCTATATGAAACGTTTAATTCTAAATAACAATATTTTAGTAACAAAACGCTCTAATTCGTTCTAATTTGCTTTTTTTATGCTTAATCTAATTTCTTTTGACTAATAAAATTTACTTTTAAATTCTAAGTGAGAAAACAGCTTTTTGGGAGCCATTTGAGAAGCTTAATTCTAAATAACAAAATTTTAGTAACAAAACGCACTAATTCGTTCTAATTTGCTTTTTTATGCTTAATCTAATTTCTTTTGACTAATAAAATTTACTTTTAAATTCTAAGTGAGAAAACAGCTTTTTGGGAGCCATTTGAGAAGCTTAATTCTAAATAACAAAATTTTAGTAACAAAACGCACTAATTCGTTCTAATTTGCTTTTTTATGCTTAATCTAATTTCTTTAGACTAATAAAATTTACTTTTAATTTCTAAGTGAGAAAACAGCTTTTTGGAGCTATATGAAACGTTTAATTCTAAATAACAATATTTTAGTAACAAAACGCTCTAATTCGTTCTAATTTGCTTTTTTATGCTTAATCTAATTTCTTTTGACTAATAAAATTTACTTTTAAATTTTAAGTGAGAAAACAGCTTTTTGGGAGCCATTTGAAAAGTTTAATTCTAATAACAAAATTTTAGTAACAAAACGCGCTAAATCGTTCTAATTTGCTTTTTTATGCTTAATCTAATTTCTTTAGACTAATAAAATTTACTTTTAAATTCTAAGTGAGAAAACAGCTTTTTGGCAGCCATTTGAACGTATAATTCTAAATAACAAATTTTAGTAACAAAACACGCTAATTCGTTCTAAATTGCTTATTTACGCTTAATCTAACTTATTTTCACTAATAAAATTTACTTTTAAATTCTAAGTGAGAAAACAGCTTTTTGGGAGCCATTTGAAAAGTTTAATTCTAAATAACAAAATTTTAGTAACAAAACGCGCTAAATCGTTCTAATTTGCTTTTTTATGCTTAATCTAATTTCTTTTGACTAATATAATTTACTTTTAAATTCTAAGTAAGAAAACAGCTTTTTGGGAGCCATTTGAGAAGCTTAATTCTAAATAACAAAATTTTAGTAACAAAACGCACTAATTCGTTCTAATTTGCTTTTTTATGCTTAATCTAATTTCTTTAGACTAATAAAAATTTACTTTTAAATTCTAAGTAAGAAAACAGCTTTTTGGGAGCCATTTGAAAAGTTTAATTCTAAATAACAAAATTTTAGTAACAACACGCGCTAAATCGTTCTAATTCGCTTTTTTAGGCTTAATCTAGTTTCTTTTGACTAATAAAATTTACTTTTAAATTCTAAGTGAAAAAAACAGCTTTTTGGGAGCCATTTCAACTTTTAATTCTAAATAACAAAATTTGACTAACAAAACGCTCTAGTTCGTTCTAAATTGCTTATTTGCTCTTAATCTAATTTATTTTCACTAATAAAATTTACTTTTAAATTCTAAGTGAGAAAACAGCTTTTTGGCACCCATTTGAACGTTTAATTTTAAATAACACAATTTTAGTTACTAAACGCGCTAAATAGTTCTAATTCGCTTTTTTATGCTTAATCTAATTTCTTTTGACTAATAAAATTTACTTTTAAATTCCAAGCCAGAAAACAGCTTTTTGGAGCCATTTGAACGTTTTATTCTAAATAACAAAATATTAGTAACAAAACGCGCTAAATCGTTCTAATTTGCTTTTTTGTGCTTAGTCTAATTTCTTTTGATTAATTAAATTTACTTTTATATTCTAAGTGAGAAAACAGCTTTTTGGCAGCCATTTGAACGTTTAATTCTAAATAACAAAATTTTAATAACAAAACGCACTAAATCGTTCTAATTTGCTTTTTTATGCTTAATCAAATTTCTTTTGACTAATAAAATTTACTTTTAAATTCTAAGTGAGAAAACAGCTTTTTGGCAGCCATTTGAACGTTTAATTTTAATTAACAAAATTTTAGTAACAACACGCGCTAAATCGTTCTAATTCGCTTTTTTAGGCTTAATCTAGTTTCTTTTGACTAATAAAATTTACTTTTAAATTCTAAGTGAAAAAACAGCTTTTTGGGAGCCATTTCAACTTTTAATTCTAAATAACAAAATTTGACTAACAAAACGCTCTAGTTCGTTCTAAATTGCTTATTTGCTCTTAATCTAATTTATTTTCACTAATAAAATTTACTTTTAAATTCTAAGTGAGAAAACAGCTTTTTGGCACCAATTTGAACGTTTAATTTTAAATAACACAATTTTAGTTACTAAACGCGCTAAATAGTTCTAATTCGCTTTTTTATGCTTAATCTAATTTCTTTAGACTAATAAAATTTACTTTTAAATTCTAAGTGAGAAAACAGCTTTTTGGCAGCCATTTGAACGTATAATTCTAAATAACAAAATTTTAGTAACAAAAACGCGCTAATTCGTTCTAAATTGCTTATTTACGCTTAATCTAACTTATTTTCACTAATAAAATTTACTTTTAAATTCTAAGTGAGAAAACAGCTTTTTGGGAGCCATTTGAAAAGTTTAATTCTAAATAACAAAATTTTAGTAACAAAACGCGCTAAATCGTTCTAATTTGCTTTTTTATGCTTAATCTAATTTCTTTTGACTAATATAATTTACTTTTAAATTCTAAGTAAGAAAACAGCTTTTTGGGAGCCATTTGAGAAGCTTAATTCTAAATAACAAAATTTTAGTAACAAAACGCACTAATTCGTTCTAATTTGCTTTTTTATGCTTAATCTAATTTCTTTAGACTAATAAAATTTACTTTTAAATTCTAAGTAAGAAAACAGCTTTTTGGGAGCCATTTGAAAAGTTTAATTCTAAATAACAAAATTTTAGTAACAACACGCGCTAAATCGTTCTAATTCGCTTTTTTAGGCTTAATCTAGTTTCTTTTGACTAATAAAATTTACTTTTAAATTCTAAGTGAAAAAACAGCTTTTTGGGAGCCATTTCAACTTTTAATTCTAAATAACAAAATTTGACTAACAAAACGCTCTAGTTCGTTCTAAATTGCTTATTTGCTCTTAATCTAATTTATTTTCACTAATAAAATTTACTTTTAAATTCTAAGTGAGAAAACAGCTTTTTGGCACCCATTTGAACGTTTAATTTTAAATAACACAATTTTAGTTACTAAACGCGCTAAATAGTTCTAATTCGCTTTTTTATGCTTAATCTAATTTCTTTTGACTAATAAAATTTACTTTTAAATTCCAAGCCAGAAAACAGCTTTTTGGAGCCATTTGAACGTTTTATTCTAAATAACAAAATATTAGTAACAAAACGCGCTAAATCGTTCTAATTTGCTTTTTTGTGCTTAGTCTAATTTCTTTTGATTAATTAAATTTACTTTTATATTCTAAGTGAGAAAACAGCTTTTTGGCAGCCATTTGAACGTTTAATTCTAAATAACAAAATTTTAATAACAAAACGCACTAAATCGTTCTAATTTGCTTTTTTATGCTTAATCAAATTTCTTTTGACTAATAAAATTTACTTTTAAATTCTAAGTGAGAAAACAGCTTTTTGGCAGCCATTTGAACGTTTAATTTTAATTAACAAAATTTTAGTAACAACACGCGCTAAATCGTTCTAATTCGCTTTTTTAGGCTTAATCTAGTTTCTTTTGACTAATAAAATTTACTTTTAAATTCTAAGTGAAAAAACAGCTTTTTGGGAGCCATTTCAACTTTTAATTCTAAATAACAAAATTTGACTAACAAAATGCTCTAGTTCGTTCTAAATTGCTTATTTGCTCTTAATCTAATTTATTTTCACTAATAAAATTTACTTTTAAATTCTAAGTGAGAAAACAGCTTTTTGGCACCAATTTGAACGTTTAATTTTAAATAACACAATTTTAGTTACTAAACGCGCTAAATAGTTCTAATTCGCTTTTTTATGCTTAATCTAATTTCTTTTGACTAATAAAATTTACTTTTAAATTCCAAGCCAGAAAACAGCTTTTTGGAGCCATTTGAACGTTTTATTCTAAATAACAAAATATTAGTAACAAAACGCGCTAAATCGTTCTAATTTGCTTTTTTGTGCTTAATCTAATTTCTTTTGATTAATTAAATTTACTTTTATATTCTAAGTGAGAAAACAGCTTTTTGGCAGCCATTTGAACGTTTAATTCTAAATAACAAAATTTTAGTAACAAAACGCGCTAAATCGTTCTAATTCGCTTTTTTAGGCTTAATCTAGTTTCTTTTGACTAATAAAATTTACTTTTAAATTCTAAGTGAGAAAACAGCTTTTTGGGAGCCATTTCAACTTTTAATTCTAAATAACAAAATTTGACTAACAAAACGCTCTAGTTCGTTCTAAATTGCTTATTTACGCTTAATCTAACTCATTTTCACTAAAAAAATTTACTTTTAAATTCTAAGTGAGAAAACAGCTTTTTGGGAGCCATTTGAACGTTTAATTCTAAATTACAAAATTTGACTAACAAAACGCTCTAATTCGTTCTAAATTGCTTATTTACGCATAATCTAACTCATTTTCACTAAAAAAATTTACTTTTAAATTCTAAGTGAGAAAACAGCTTTTTGGGAGCCATTTCAACTTTTAATTCTAAATAACAAAATTTGACTAACAAAACGCTCTAGTTCGTTCTAAATTGCTTATTTACGCTTAATCTAACTCATTTTCACTAAAAAAATTTACTTTTAAATTCTAAGTGAGAAAACAGCATTTTGGCAGCCATTTGAACGTTTATTTTAATTAACAAAATTTTAGTAACAACACGCGCTAAATCGTTCTAATTCGCTTTTTTAGGCTTAATCTAGTTTCTTTTGACTAATAAAATTTACTTTTAAATTCTAAGTGAAAAAACAGCTTTTTGGGAGCCATTTCAACTTTTAAATCTAAATAACAAAATTTGACTAACAAAACGCTCTAGTTCGTTCTAAATTGCTTATTTACGCTTAATCTAACTTATTTTCACTAATAAAATTTACTTTTAAATTCTAAGTGAGAAAACAGCTTTTTGGCAGCCATTTGAACGTTTAATATTAAATAACAAAATTTTAGTAACAAAACGCTCTAATTCGTTCTAAATTGCTTATTTACGCATAATCTAACTCATTTTCACTAATAAAATTTACTTTTAAATTCTAAGTGAGAAAACAGCTTTTTGGCAGCCATTTGAACGTTTAATTCTAAATAACAAAATTTTAATAACAAAACGCACTAAATTGTTCTAATTTGCTTTTTTATGCTTAATCTAATTTCTTTAGACTAATAAAATTTACTTTTAAATTCTAAGTGAGAAAACAGCTTTTTGGCAGCCATTTGAACGTATAATTCTAAATAACAAAATTTTAGTAACAAAACACGCTAATTCGTTCTAAATTGCTTATTTACGCTTAATCTAACTTATTTTCACTAATAAAATTTACTTTTAAATTCTAAGTGAGAAAACAGCTTTTTGGGAGCCATTTGAACGTTTAATTCTAAATAACAAAATTTTAGTAACAAAACGCGCTAATTCGTTGTAAATTCCTTATTTACGCTTAATCTAACTTATTTTCACTAATAAAATTTACTTTTAATTTCTAAGTGAGAAAACAGCTTTTTGGGAGCTATATGAAACATTTAATTCTAAATAACAATATTTTAGTAACAAAACGCTCTAATTCGTTCAAATTTGCTTTTTTATGCTTAATCTAATTTCTTTTGACTAATAAAATTTACTTTTAAATTCTAAGTGAGAAAACAGCTTTTTGGCAGCCATTTGAACGTATAATTCTAAATAACAAAATTTTAGTAACAAAACGCGCTAATTCGTTCTAAATTGCTTATTTACGCTTAATCTAACTTATTTTCACTAATAAAATTTACTTTTAAATTCTAAGTGAGAAAACAGCTTTTTGGGAGCCATTTGAAAAGTTTAATTCTAAATAACAAAATTTTAGTAACAAAACGCGCTAAATCGTTCTAATTTGCTTTTTTATTCTTAATCTAATTTCTTTAGACTAATAAAATTTACTTTTAATTTCTAAGTGAGAAAACAGCTTTTTGGGAGCTATATGAAACGTTTAATTCTAAATAACAATATTTTAGTAACAAAACGCTCTAATTCGTTCTAATTTGCTTTTTTATGCTTAATCTAATTTCTTTTGACTAATAAAATTTACTTTTAAATTCTAAGTGAGAAAACAGCTTTTTGGGAGCCATTTGAAAAGTTTAATTCTAAATAACAAAATTTTAGTAACAAAACGCGCTAAATCGTTCTAATTTGCTTTTTTATGCTTAATCTAATTTCTTTTGACTAATAAAATTTACTTTTAAATTCTAAGTGAGAAAACAGCTTTTCTGGAGCCATTTGAGAAGCTTAATTCTAAATAACAAAATTTTAGTAACAAAACGCACTAATTCGTTCTAATTTGCTTTTTTATGCTTAATCTAATTTCTTTAGACTAATAAAATTTACTTTTAATTTCTAAGTGAGAAAACAGCTTTTTGGGAGCTATATGAAACGTTTAATTCTAAATAACAATATTTTAGTAACAAAACGCTCTAATTCGTTCTAATTTGCTGTTTTATGCTTAATCTAATTTCTTTTGACTAATAAAATTTACTTTTAAATTCTAAGTGAGAAAACAGCTTTTTGGGAGCCATTTGAAAAGTTTAATTCTAAATAACAAAATTTTAGTAACAAAACGCGCTAAATCGTTCTAATTTGCTTTTTTATGCTTAATCTAATTTCTTTAGACTAATAACATTTACTTTTAAATTCTAAGTGAGAAAACAGCTTTTTGGCAGCCATTTGAACGTATAAAGAATTATACGTTCAAATGGCTGCCAAAAAGCTGTTTTCTCACTTAGAATTTAAAAGTAAATGTTATTAGTCTAAAGAAATTAGATTAAGCATAAAAAAGCAAATTAGAACGATTTAGCGCGTTTTGTTACTAAAATTTTGTTATTTAGAATTAAAATTTTCAAATGGCTCCCAAAAAGCTGTTTTCTCACTTAGAATTTAAAAGTAAATTTTATTAGTCAAAAGAAATTTAGAAAAATAACAAAATTTTAGTAACAAAACACGCTAATTCATTCTAAATTGCTTATTTACGCTTAATCTAACTTATTTTCACTAATAAAATTTACTTTTAAATTCTAAGTGAGAAAACAGCTTTTTGGGAGCCATTTGAACGTTTAATTCTAAATAACAAAATTTTAGTAACAAAACGCGCTAATTCGTTGTAAATTCCTTATTTACGCTTAATCTAACTTATTTTCACTAATAAAATTTACTTTTAAATTCTAAGTAAGAAAACAGCTTTTTGGGAGCCATTTGAAAAGTTTAATTCTAAATAACAAAATTTTAGTAACAAAACGCGCTAAATCGTTCTAATTTGCTTTTTTATGCTTAATCTAATTTCTTTTGACTAATAAAATTTACTTTTAAATTCTAAGTGAGAAAACAGCTTTTTGGGAGCCATTTGAAAAGTTTAATTCTAAATAACAAAATTTTAGTAACAAAACGCGCTAAATCGTTCTAATCTGCTTTTTTATGCTTAATCTAATTTCTTTTGACTAATAAAATTTACTTTTAAATTCTAAGTGAGAAAACAGCTTTTTGGGAGCCATTTGAGAAGCTTAATTCTAAATAACAAAATTTTAGTAACAAAACGCACTAATTCGTTCTAATTTGCTTTTTTATGCTTAATCTAATTTCTTTAGACTAATAAAATTTACTTTTAATTTCTAAGTGAGAAAACAGCTTTTTGGGAGCTATTTGAAACGTTTAATTCTAAATAACAATATTTTAGTAACAAAACGCTCTAATTCGTTCTAAATTGCTTATTTACGCTTAATCTAACTTATTTTCACTAATAAAATTTACTTTTAAATTCTAAGTGAGGAAACAGCTTTTTGGGAGCCATTTGAAAAGTTTAATTCTAAATAACAAAATTTTAGTAACAAAACGCGCTAAATCGTTCTAATTTGCTTTTTTATGCTTAATCTAATTTCTTTAGACTAATAAAATTTACTTTTAATTTCTAAGTGAGAAAACAGCTTTTTGGGAGCTATATGAAACGTTTAATTCTAAATAACAATATTTTAGTAACAAAACGCTCTAATTCGTTCTAATTTGCTTTTTTATGCTTAATCTAATTTCTTTTGACTAATAAAATTTACTTTTAAATTCTAAGTGAGAAAACAGCTTTTTGGGAGCCATTTGAAAAGTTTAATTCTAAATAACAAAATTTTAGTAACAAAACGCGCTAAATCGTTCTAATTTGCTTTTTTATGCTTAATCTAATTTCTTTTGACTAATAAAATTTACTTTTAAATTCTAAGTGAGAAAACAGCTTTTTGGGAGCCATTTGAGAAGCTTAATTCTAAATAACAAAATTTTAGTAACAAAACGCACTAATTCGTTCTAATTTGCTTTTTTATGCTTAATCTAATTTCTTTAGACTAATAAAATTTACTTTTAATTTCTAAGTGAGAAAACAGCTTTTTGGGAGCTATATGAAACGTTTAATTCTAAATAACAATATTTTAGTAACAAAACGCTCTAATTCGTTCTAATTTGCTTTTTTATGCTTAATCTAATTTCTTTTGACTAATAAAATTTACTTTTAAATTCTAAGTGAGAAAACAGCTTTTTGGGAGCCATTTGAAAAGTTTAATTCTAAATAACAAAATTTTAGTAACAAAACGCGCTAAATCGTTCTAATTTGCTTTTTTATGCTTAATCTAATTTCTTTAGACTAATAAAATTTACTTTTAAATTCTAAGTGAGAAAACAGCTTTTTGGCAGCCATTTGAACGTATAATTCTAAATAACAAAATTTTAGTAACAAAACGCGCTAAATCGTTCTAATTTGCTTTTTTATGCTTAATCTAATTTCTTTAGACTAATAAAATTTACTTTTAAATTCTAAGTGAGAAAACAGCTTTTTGGCAGCCATTTGAACGTATAATTCTAAATAACAAAATTTTAGTAACAAAACACGCTAATTCGTTCTAAATTGCTTATTTACGCTTAATCTAACTTATTTTCACTAATAAAATTTACTTTTAAATTCTAAGTGAGAAAACAGCTTTTTGGGAGCCATTTGAACGTTTAATTCTAAATAACAAAATTTTAGTAACAAAACGCGCTAATTCGTTGTAAATTCCTTATTTACGCTTAATCTAACTTATTTTCACTAATAAAATTTACTTTTAATTTCTAAGTGAGAAAACAGCTTTTTGGGAGCTATATGAAACATTTAATTCTAAATAACAATATTTTAGTAACAAAACGCTCTAATTCGTTCAAATTTGCTTTTTTATGCTTAATCTAATTTCTTTTGACTAATAAAATTTACTTTTAAATTCTAAGTGAGAAAACAGCTTTTTGGCAGCCATTTGAACGTATAATTCTAAATAACAAAATTTTAGTAACAAAACGCGCTAATTCGTTCTAAATTGCTTATTTACGCTTAATCTAACTTATTTTCACTAATAAAATTTACTTTTAAATTCTAAGTGAGAAAACAGCTTTTTGGGAGCCATTTGAAAAGTTTAATTCTAAATAACAAAATTTTAGTAACAAAACGCGCTAAATCGTTCTAATTTGCTTTTTTATTCAATCTAATTTCTTTAGACTAATAAAATTTACTTTTAATTTCTAAGTGAGAAAACAGCTTTTTGGGAGCTATATGAAACGTTTAATTCTAAATAACAATATTTTAGTAACAAAACGCTCTAATTCGTTCTAATTTGCTTTTTTATGCTTAATCTAATTTCTTTTGACTAATAAAATTTACTTTTAAATTCTAAGTGAGAAAACAGCTTTTTGGGAGCCATTTGAAAAGTTTAATTCTAAATAACAAAATTTTAGTAACAAAACGCGCTAAATCGTTCTAATTTGCTTTTTTATGCTTAATCTAATTTCTTTTGACTAATAAAATTTACTTTTAAATTCTAAGTGAGAAAACAGCTTTTCTGGAGCCATTTGAGAAGCTTAATTCTAAATAACAAAATTTTAGTAACAAAACGCACTAATTCGTTCTAATTTGCTTTTTTATGCTTAATCTAATTTCTTTAGACTAATAAAATTTACTTTTAATTTCTAAGTGAGAAAACAGCTTTTTGGGAGCTATATGAAACGTTTAATTCTAAATAACAATATTTTAGTAACAAAACGCTCTAATTCGTTCTAATTTGCTGTTTTATGCTTAATCTAATTTCTTTTGACTAATAAAATTTACTTTTAAATTCTAAGTGAGAAAACAGCTTTTTGGGAGCCATTTGAAAAGTTTAATTCTAAATAACAAAATTTTAGTAACAAAACGCGCTAAATCGTTCTAATTTGCTTTTTTATGCTTAATCTAATTTCTTTAGACTAATAACATTTACTTTTAAATTCTAAGTGACAAAACAGCTTTTTGGCAGCCATTTGAACGTATAAAGAATTATACGTTCAAATGGCTGCCAAAAAGCTGTTTTCTCACTTAGAATTTAAAAGTAAATGTTATTAGTCTAAAGAAATTAGATTAAGCATAAAAAAGCAAATTAGAACGATTTAGCGCGTTTTGTTACTAAAATTTTGTTATTTAGAATTAAACTTTTCAAATGGCTCCCAAAAAGCTGTTTTCTCACTTAGAATTTAAAAGTAAATTTTATTAGTCAAAAGAAATTTAGAAAAATAACAAAATTTTAGTAACAAAACACGCTAATTCGTTCTAAATTGCTTATTTACGCTTAATCTAACTTATTTTCACTAATAAAATTTACTTTTAAATTCTAAGTGAGAAAACAGCTTTTTGGGAGCCATTTGAACGTTTAATTCTAAATAACAAAATTTTAGTAACAAAACGCGCTAATTCGTTGTAAATTCCTTATTTACGCTTAATCTAACTTATTTTCACTAATAAAATTTACTTTTAAATTCTAAGTAAGAAAACAGCTTTTTGGGAGCCATTTGAAAAGTTTAATTCTAAATAACAAAATTTTAGTAACAAAACGCGCTAAATCGTTCTAATTTGCTTTTTTATGCTTAATCTAATTTCTTTTGACTAATAAAATTTACTTTTAAATTCTAAGTGAGAAAACAGCTTTTTGGGAGCCATTTGAAAAGTTTAATTCTAAATAACAAAATTTTAGTAACAAAACGCGCTAAATCGTTCTAATCTGCTTTTTTATGCTTAATCTAATTTCTTTTGACTAATAAAATTTACTTTTAAATTCTAAGTGAGAAAACAGCTTTTTGGGAGCCATTTGAGAAGCTTAATTCTAAATAACAAAATTTTAGTAACAAAACGCACTAATTCGTTCTAATTTGCTTTTTTATGCTTAATCTAATTTCTTTAGACTAATAAAATTTACTTTTAATTTCTAAGTGAGAAAACAGCTTTTTGGGAGCTATTTGAAACGTTTAATTCTAAATAACAATATTTTAGTAACAAAACGCTCTAATTCGTTCTAAATTGCTTATTTACGCTTAATCTAACTTATTTTCACTAATAAAATTTACTTTTAAATTCTAAGTGAGGAAACAGCTTTTTGGGAGCCATTTGAACGTTTAATTCTAAATAACAAAATTTTAGTAACAAAACGCGCTAAATCGTTCTAATTTGCTTTTTTATGCTTAATCTAATTTCTTTAGACTAATAAAATTTACTTTTAATTTCTAAGTGAGAAAACAGCTTTTTGGGAGCTATATGAAACGTTTAATTCTAAATAACAATATTTTAGTAACAAAACGCTCTAATTCGTTCTAATTTGCTGTTTTATGCTTAATCTAATTTCTTTTGATTAATAAAATTTACTTTTAAATTCTAAGTGAGAAAACAGCTTTTTGGGAGCCATTTGAAAAGTTTAATTCTAAATAACAAAATTTTAGTAACAAAACGCGCTAAATCGTTCTAATTTGCTTTTTTATGCTTAATCTAATTTCTTTAGACTAATAAAATTTACTTTTAATTTCTAAGTGAGAAAACAGCTTTTTGGGAGCTATATGAAACGTTTAATTCTAAATAACAATATTTTAGTAACAAAACGCTCTAATTCGTTCTAATTTGCTTTTTTATGCTTAATCTAATTTCTTTTGACTAATAAAATTTACTTTTAAATTCTAAGTGAGAAAACAGCTTTTTGGGAGCCATTTGAGAAGCTTAATTCTAAATAACAAAATTTTAGTAACAAAACGCACTAATTCGTTCTAATTTGCTTTTTTATGCTTAATCTAATTTCTTTAGACTAATAAAATTTACTTTTAAATTCTAAGTGAGAAAACAGCTTTTTGGGAGCCATTTGAAAAGTTTAATTCTAAATAACAAAATTTTAGTAACAAAACGCGCTAAATCGTTCTAATTTGCTTTTTTATGCTTAATCTAATTTCTTTAGACTAATAAAATTTACTTTTAATTTCTAAGTGAGAAAACAGCTTTTTGGGAGCTATATGAAACGTTTAATTCTAAATAACAATATTTTAGTAACAAAACGCTCTAATTCGTTCTAATTTGCTTTTTTATGCTTAATCTAATTTCTTTTGACTAATAAAATTTACTTTTAAATTCTAAGTGAGAAAACAGCTTTTTGGGAGCCATTTGAAAAGTTTAATTCTAAATAACAAAATTTTAGTAACAAAACGCGCTAAATCGTTCTAATTTGCTTTTTTATGCTTAATCTAATTTCTTTTGACTAATAAAATTTACTTTTAAATTCTAAGTGAGAAAACAGCTTTTTGGGAGCCATTTGAGAAGCTTAATTCTAAATAACAAAATTTTAGTAACAAAACGCACTAATTCGTTCTAATTTGCTTTTTTATGCTTAATCTAATTTCTTTAGACTAATAAAATTTACTTTTAATTTCTAAGTGAGAAAACAGCTTTTTGGGAGCTATATGAAACGTTTAATTCTAAATAACAATATTTTAGTAACAAAACGCTCTAATTCGTTCTAATTTGCTTTTTTATGCTTAATCTAATTTCTTTTGACTAATAAAATTTACTTTTAAATTCTAAGTGAGAAAACAGCTTTTTGGGAGCCATTTGAAAAGTTTAATTCTAAATAACAAAATTTTAGTAACAAAACGCGCTAAATCGTTCTAATTTGCTTTTTTATGCTTAATCTAATTTCTTTAGACTAATAAAATTTACTTTTAAATTCTAAGTGAGAAAACAGCTTTTTGGCAGCCATTTGAACGTATAATTCTAAATAACAAAATTTTAGTAACAAAACGCGCTAAATCGTTCTAATTTGCTTTTTTATGCTTAATCTAATTTCTTTAGACTAATAAAATTTACTTTTAAATTCTAAGTGAGAAAACAGCTTTTTGGGAGCCATTTGAACGTTTACTTCTAAATAACAAAATTTTAGTAACAAAACGCGCTTATTCGATGTAAATTCCTTATTTACGCTTAATCTAACTTATTTTCACTAATAAAATTTACTTTTAAATTCTAAGTAAGAAAACAGCTTTTTGGGAGCCATTTGAAAAGTTTAATTCTAAATAACAAAATTTTAGTAACAAAACGCGCTAAATCGTTCTAATTTGCTTTTTTATGCTTAATCTAATTTCTTTTGACTAATAAAATTTACTTTTAAATTCTAAGTGAGAAAACAGCTTTTTGGGAGCCATTTGAAAAGTTTAATTCTAAATAACACAATTTTAGTAACAAAACGCGCTAAATCGTTCTAATTTGCTTTTTTATGCTTAATCTAATTTCTTTTGACTAATATAATTTACTTTTAAATTCTAAGTGAGAAAACAGCTTTTTGGGAGCCATTTGAGAAGCTTAATTCTAAATAACAAAATTTTAGTAACAAAACGCACTAATTCGTTCTAATTTGCTTTTTTATACTTAATCTAATTTCTTTAGACTAATAAAATTTACTTTTAATTTCTAAGTGAGAAAACAGCTTTTTGGGAGCTATTTGAAACGTTTAATTCTAAATAACAATATTTTAGTAACAAAACGCTCTAATTCGTTCTAAATTGCTTATTTACGCTTAATCTAACTTATTTTCACTAATAAAATTTACTTTTAAATTCTAAGTGAGGAAACAGCTTTTTGGGAGCCATTTGAACGTTTAATTCTAAATAACAAAATTTTAGTAACAAAACGCGCTAAATCGTTCTAATTTGCTTTTTTATGCTTAATCTAATTTCTTTAGACTAATAAAATTTACTTTTAATTTCTAAGTGAGAAAACAGCTTTTTGGGAGCTATATGAAACGTTTAATTCTAAATAACAATATTTTAGTAACAAAACGCTCTAATTCGTTCTAATTTGCTTTTTTATGCTTAATCTAATTTCTTTTGATTAATAAAATTTACTTTTAAATTCTAAGTGAGAAAACAGCTTTTTGGGAGCCATTTGAAAAGTTTAATTCTAAATAACAAAATTTTAGTAACAAAACGCGCTAAATCGTTCTAATTTGCTTTTTTATGCTTAATCTAATTTCTTTAGACTAATAAAATTTACTTTTAATTTCTAAGTGAGAAAACAGCTTTTTGGGAGCTATATGAAACGTTTAATTCTAAATAACAATATTTTAGTAACAAAACGCTCTAATTCGTTCTAATTTGCTTTTTTATGCTTAATCTAATTTCTTTTGACTAATAAAATTTACTTTTAAATTCTAAGTGAGAAAACAGCTTTTTGGGAGCCATTTGAGAAGCTTAATTCTAAATAACAAAATTTTAGTAACAAAACGCACTAATTCGTTCTAATTTGCTTTTTTATGCTTAATCTAATTTCTTTTGACTAATAAAATTTACTTTTAAATTCTAAGTGAGAAAACAGCTTTTTGGGAGCCATTTGAGAAGCTTAATTCTAAATAACAAAATTTTAGTAACAAAACGCACTAATTCGTTCTAATTTGCTTTTTTATGCTTAATCTAATTTCTTTAGACTAATAAAATTTACTTTTAATTTCTAAGTGAGAAAACAGCTTTTTGGAGCTATATGAAACGTTTAATTCTAAATAACAATATTTTAGTAACAAAACGCTCTAATTCGTTCTAATTTGCTTTTTTATGCTTAATCTAATTTCTTTAGACTAATAAAATTTACTTTTAAATTCTAAGTGAGAAAACAGCTTTTTGGGAGCCATTTGAACGTTTACTTCTAAATAACAAAATTTTAGTAACAAAACGCGCTTATTCGATGTAAATTCCTTATTTACGCTTAATCTAACTTATTTTCACTAATAAAATTTACTTTTAAATTCTAAGTAAGAAAACAGCTTTTTGGGAGCCATTTGAAAAGTTTAATTCTAAATAACAAAATTTTAGTAACAAAACGCGCTAAATCGTTCTAATTTGCTTTTTTATGCTTAATCTAATTTCTTTTGACTAATAAAATTTACTTTTAAATTCTAAGTGAGAAAACAGCTTTTTGGGAGCCATTTGAAAAGTTTAATTCTAAATAACACAATTTTAGTAACAAAACGCGCTAAATCGTTCTAATTTGCTTTTTTATGCTTAATCTAATTTCTTTTGACTAATATAATTTACTTTTAAATTCTAAGTGAGAAAACAGCTTTTTGGGAGCCATTTGAGAAGCTTAATTCTAAATAACAAAATTTTAGTAACAAAACGCACTAATTCGTTCTAATTTGCTTTTTTATACTTAATCTAATTTCTTTAGACTAATAAAATTTACTTTTAATTTCTAAGTGAGAAAACAGCTTTTTGGGAGCTATTTGAAACGTTTAATTCTAAATAACAATATTTTAGTAACAAAACGCTCTAATTCGTTCTAAATTGCTTATTTACGCTTAATCTAACTTATTTTCACTAATAAAATTTACTTTTAAATTCTAAGTGAGGAAACAGCTTTTTGGGAGCCATTTGAACGTTTAATTCTAAATAACAAAATTTTAGTAACAAAACGCGCTAAATCGTTCTAATTTGCTTTTTTATGCTTAATCTAATTTCTTTAGACTAATAAAATTTACTTTTAATTTCTAAGTGAGAAAACAGCTTTTTGGGAGCTATATGAAACGTTTAATTCTAAATAACAATATTTTAGTAACAAAACGCTCTAATTCGTTCTAATTTGCTTTTTTATGCTTAATCTAATTTCTTTTGATTAATAAAATTTACTTTTAAATTCTAAGTGAGAAAACAGCTTTTTGGGAGCCATTTGAAAAGTTTAATTCTAAATAACAAAATTTTAGTAACAAAACGCGCTAAATCGTTCTAATTTGCTTTTTTATGCTTAATCTAATTTCTTTAGACTAATAAAATTTACTTTTAATTTCTAAGTGAGAAAACAGCTTTTTGGGAGCCATTTGAGAAGCTTAATTCTAAATAACAAAATTTTAGTAACAAAACGCACTAATTCGTTCTAATTTGCTTTTTTATGCTTAATCTAATTTCTTTTGACTAATAAAATTTACTTTTAAATTCTAAGTGAGAAAACAGCTTTTTGGGAGCCATTTGAGAAGCTTAATTCTAAATAACAAAATTTTAGTAACAAAACGCACTAATTCGTTCTAATTTGCTTTTTTATGCTTAATCTAATTTCTTTAGACTAATAAAATTTACTTTTAATTTCTAAGTGAGAAAACAGCTTTTTGGAGCTATATGAAACGTTTAATTCTAAATAACAATATTTTAGTAACAAAACGCTCTAATTCGTTCTAATTTGCTTTTTTATGCTTAATCTAATTTCTTTAGACTAATAAAATTTACTTTTAAATTCTAAGTAAGAAAACAGCTTTTTGGGAGCCATTTGAAAAGTTTAATTCTAAATAACAAAATTTTAGTAACAACACGCGCTAAATCGTTCTAATTCGCTTTTTTAGGCTTAATCTAGTTTCTTTTGACTAATAAAATTTACTTTTAAATTCTAAGTGAAAAAACAGCTTTTTGGGAGCCATTTCAACTTTTAATTCTAAATAACAAAATTTGACTAACAAAACGCTCTAGTTCGTTCTAAATTGCTTATTTGCTCTTAATCTAATTTATTTTCACTAATAAAATTTACTTTTAAATTCTAAGTGAGAAAACAGCTTTTTGGCACCCATTTGAACGTTTAATTTTAAATAACACAATTTTAGTTACTAAACGCGCTAAATAGTTCTAATTCGCTTTTTTATGCTTAATCTAATTTCTTTTGACTAATAAAATTTACTTTTAAATTCCAAGCCAGAAAACAGCTTTTTGGAGCCATTTGAACGTTTTATTCTAAATAACAAAATATTAGTAACAAAACGCGCTAAATCGTTCTAATTTGCTTTTTTGTGCTTAATCTAATTTCTTTTGATTAATTAAATTTACTTTTATATTCTAAGTGAGAAAACAGCTTTTTGGCAGCCATTTGAACGTTTAATTCTAAATAACAAAATTTTAATAACAAAACGCACTAAATCGTTCTAATTTGCTTTTTTATGCTTAATCAAATTTCTTTTGACTAATAAAATTTACTTTTAAATTCTAAGTGAGAAAACAGCTTTTTGGCAGCCATTTGAACGTTTAATTTTAATTAACAAAATTTTAGTAACAACACGCGCTAAATCGTTCTAATTCGCTTTTTTAGGCTTAATCTAGTTTCTTTTGACTAATAAAATTTACTTTTAAATTCTAAGTGAAAAAACAGCTTTTTGGGAGCCATTTCAACTTTTAATTCTAAATAACAAAATTTGACTAACAAAACGCTCTAGTTCGTTCTAAATTGCTTATTTGCTCTTAATCTAATTTATTTTCACTAATAAAATTTACTTTTAAATTCTAAGTGAGAAAACAGCTTTTTGGCACCAATTTGAACGTTTAATTTTAAATAACACAATTTTAGTTACTAAACGCGCTAAATAGTTCTAATTCGCTTTTTTATGCTTAATCTAATTTCTTTTGACTAATAAAATTTACTTTTAAATTCCAAGCCAGAAAACAGCTTTTTGGAGCCATTTGAACGTTTTATTCTGAATAACAAAATATTAGTAACAAAACGCGCTAAATCGTTCTAATTTGCTTTTTTGTGCTTAATCTAATTTCTTTTGATTAATTAAATTTACTTTTATATTCTAAGTGAGAAAACAGCTTTTTGGCAGCCATTTGAACGTTTAATTCTAAATAACAAAATTTTAGTAACAAAACGCGCTAAATCGTTCTAATTCGCTTTTTTAGGCTTAATCTAGTTTCTTTTGACTAATAAAATTTACTTTTAAATTCTAAGTGAGAAAACAGCTTTTTGGGAGCCATTTCAACTTTTAATTCTAAATAACAAAATTTGACTAACAAAACGCTCTAGTTCGTTCTAAATTGCTTATTTACGCTTAATCTAACTCATTTTCACTAAAAAAATTTACTTTTAAATTCTAAGTGAGAAAACAGCTTTTTGGGAGCCATTTGAACGTTTAATTCTAAATTACAAAATTTGACTAACAAAACGCTCTAATTCGTTCTAAATTGCTTATTTACGCATAATCTAACTCATTTTCACTAATAAAATTTACTTTTAAATTCTAAGTGAGAAAACAGCATTTTGGCAGCCATTTGAACGTTTATTTTAATTAACAAAATTTTAGTAACAACACGCGCTAAATCGTTCTAATTCGCTTTTTTAGGCTTAATCTAGTTTCTTTTGACTAATAAAATTTACTTTTAAATTCTAAGTGAAAAAACAGCTTTTTGGGAGCCATTTCAACTTTTAAATCTAAATAACAAAATTTGACTAACAAAACGCTCTAGTTCGTTCTAAATTGCTTATTTACGCTTAATCTAACTTATTTTCACTAATAAAATTTACTTTTAAATTCTAAGTGAGAAAACAGCTTTTTGGCAGCCATTTGAACGTTTAATATTAAATAACAAAATTTTAGTAACAAAACGCTCTAATTCGTTCTAAATTGCTTATTTACGCATAATCTAACTCATTTTCACTAATAAAATTTACTTTTAAATTCTAAGTGAGAAAACAGCTTTTTGGCAGCCATTTGAACGTTTAATTCTAAATAACAAAATTTTAATAACAAAACGCACTAAATCGTTCTAATTTGCTTTTTTATGCTTAATCAAATTTCTTTTGACTAATAAAATTTACTTTTAAATTCTAAGTGAGAAAACAGCTTTTTGGCAGCCATTTGAACGTTTAATTTTAATTAACAAAATTTTAGTAACAACACGCGCTAAATCGTTCTAATTCGCTTTTTTAGGCTTAATCTAGTTTCTTTTGACTAATAAAATTTACTTTTAAATTCTAAGTGAAAAAACAGCTTTTTGGGAGCCATTTCAACTTTTAATTCTAAATAACAAAATTTGACTAACAAAACGCTCTAGTTCGTTCTAAATTGCTTATTTGCTCTTAATCTAATTTATTTACACTAATAAAATTTACTTTTAAATTCTAAGTGAGAAAACAGCTTTTTGGCACCCATTTGAACGTTTAATTTTAAATAACACAATTTTAGTTACTAAACGCGCTAAATAGTTCTAATTCGCTTTTTTATGCTTAATCTAATTTCTTTAGACTAATAAAATTTACTTTTAATTTCTAAGTGAGAAAACAGCTTTTTGGGAGCCATTTGAGAAGCTTAATTCTAAATAACAAAATTTTAGTAACAAAACGCACTAATTCGTTCTAATTTGCTTTTTTATGCTTAATCTAATTTCTTTTGACTAATAAAATTTACTTTTAAATTCTAAGTGAGAAAACAGCTTTTTGGGAGCCATTTGAGAAGCTTAATTCTAAATAACAAAATTTTAGTAACAAAACGCACTAATTCGTTCTAATTTGCTTTTTTATGCTTAATCTAATTTCTTTAGACTAATAAAATTTACTTTTAATTTCTAAGTGAGAAAACAGCTTTTTGGGAGCCATTTCAACTTTTAATTCTAAATAACAAAATTTGACTAACAAAACGCTCTAGTTCGTTCTAAATTGCTTATTTACGCTTAATCTAACTCATTTTCACTAAAAAAAATTTACTTTTAAATTCTAAGTGAGAAAACAGCTTTTTGGGAGCCATTTGAACGTTTAATTCTAAATTACAAAATTTGACTAACAAAACGCTCTAATTCGTTCTAAATTGCTTATTTACGCATAATCTAACTCATTTTCACTAATAAAATTTACTTTTAAATTCTAAGTGAGAAAACAGCATTTTGGCAGCCATTTGAACGTTTAATTTTAATTAACAAAATTTTAGTAACAACACGCGCTAAATCGTTCTAATTCGCTTTTTTAGGCTTAATCTAGTTTCTTTTGACTAATAAAATTTACTTTTAAATTCTAAGTGAAAAAACAGCTTTTTGGGAGCCATTTCAACTTTTAATTCTAAATAACAAAATTTGACTAACAAAACGCTCTAGTTCGTTCTAAATTGCTTATTTACGCTTAATCTAACTTATTTTCACTAATAAAATTTACTATTAAATTCTAAGTGAGAAAACAGCTTTTTGGCAGCCATTTGAACGTTTAATTCTAAATAACAAAATTTTAGTAACAAAACGAGCTAAATCGTTCTAATTCAATTTTTTAGGCTTAATCTAGTTTCTTTTGACTAATAAAATTTACTTTTAAATTCTAAGTGAAAAAACAGCTTTTTGGGAGCCATTTCAACTTTTAATTCTAAATAACAAAATTTGACTAACAAAACGCTCTAGTTCGTTCTAAATTGCTTATTTACGCTTAATCTAACTTATTTTCACTAATAAAACTTACTTTTAAATTCTAAGTGAGAAAACAGCTTTTTGGCAGCCATTTGAACGTTTAATATTAAATAACAAAATTTTAGTAACAAAACGCGCTAAATAGTTCTAATTCGCTTTTTTATGCTTAATCTAATTTCTTTTGACTAATAAAATTTACTTTTAAATTCCAAGCCAGAAAACAGCTTTTTGGGAGCCATTTGAACGTTTAATTCTAAATAACAAAATATTAGTAACAAAACGCGCTCAATCGTTCTAATTTGCTTTTTTGTGCTTAATCTAATTTCTTTTGATTAATTAAATTTACTTTTAAATTCTAAGTGAGAAAACAGCTTTTTGGCAGTCATTTGAACGTTGAATTCTAAATAACAAAATATTAGTAACAAAACGCGCTAAATCGTTCTAATTTGCTTTTTTATGCTTAATCTAATTTCTTTTGACTAATAAAATTTACTTTTAAATTCTAAGTGAGAAAACACCTTTTTGGGAGGCATTTGAACGTTTAATACTAAATAACAAAATTTGACTAACAAAACGCTCTAGTTCGTTCTAAATTGCTTATTTACGCTGAATCTAACTTATGTTCACTAAGAAAATTTACTTTTAAATTCTATGTGAGAAAACAGCTTTTTCGCAGCCATTTGAACGTTTAATTCTAAATAACAAAATTTTAGTAACAAAACGCGCTAAGTCGTTCTAATTTGCTTTTTTATGCTTAATCTAATTTCTTTTGACTAATAAAATTTACTTTTAAATTCTAAGTGAGAAAACAGCTTTTTGGGAGCCATTTGAACGTTTAATTATAAATAACAAAATTTTAGTAACAACACGCGCTAAATCGTTCTAATTCGCTTTTTTAGGCTTAATCTAGTTTCTTTTGACTAATAAAATTTACTTTTAAGTTCTAAGTGAAAAAACAGCTTTTTGGGAGCCATTTCAACTTTTAATTCTAAATAACAAAATTTGACTAACAAAACGCTCTAGTTCGTTCTAAATTGCTTATTTACGCTTAATCTAACTTATTTTCACTAATAAAATTTACTTTTAAATTCTAAGTGAGAAAACAGCTTTTTGGCAGCCATTTGAACGTTTAATATTAAATAACAAAATTTTAGTAACAAAACGCTCTAATTCGTTCTAAATTGCTTATTTACGCATAATCTAACTCATTTTCACTAATAAAGTTTACTTTTAAATTCTAAGTTAGAAAACAGCTTTTTGGCAGCCATTTGAACGTTTAATTATAAATAACAAAATATTAGTAACAAAACGCGCTAAATCGTTCTAATTTGCTTTTTTATGCTTAATCTAATTTCTTTTGACTATTAAAATTTACTTTTAAATTCTAAGTGAGAAAACAGCTTTTTGGGAGCCATTTCAACTTTTAATTCTAAATAACAAAATTTGACTAACAAAACGCTCTAGTTCGTTCTAAATTGCTTATTTACGCTTAATCTAACTCATTTTCACTAATAAAATTTACTTTTAAATTCTAAGTGAAATACAGCTTTTTGGCAGCCATTAGAACGTTTAATTTTAATTAACAAAATTTTAGTGACAACACGCGCAAAATCGTTCTAATTCGCTTTTTTAGGCTTAATCTAGTTTGTTTTGACTAATAAAATTTACTTTTAAATTCTAAGTGAAAAAACAGCTTTTTGGGAGCCATTTCAACTTTTAATTCTAAATAACAAAATTTGACTAACAAAACGCTCTAGTTCGTTCTAAATTGCTTATTTACGCTTAATCTAACTTATTTTCACTAATAAAACTTACTTTTAAATTCTAAATGAGAAAACAGCTTTTTGGCAGCCATTTGAACGTTTAATATTAAATAACAAAATTTTAGTAACAAAACGCGCTAAATAGTTCTAATTCGCTTTTTTATGCTTAATCTAATTTCTTTTGACTAATAAAATTTACTTTTAAATTCCAAGCCAGAAAACAGCTTTTTGGGAGCCATTTGAACGTTTAATTCTAAATAACAAAATATTAGTAACAAAACGCGCTAAATCGTTCTAATTTGCTTTTTTATGCTTAATCTAATTTCTTTTGACTAATAAAATTTACTTTTAAATTCTAAGTGAGAAAACAGCTTTTTGGCAGCCATTTGAACGTTGAATTCTAAATAACAAAATTTGACTAACAAAACGCTCTAGTTCGTTCTAAATTGCTTATTTACGCTGAATCTAACTTATTTTCACTAAGAAAATTTACTTTTAAATTCTATGTGAGAAAACAGCTTTTTCGCAGCCATTTGAACGTTTAATTCTAAATAACAAAATTTTAGTAACAAAACGCGCTAAATCGTTCTAATTTGCTTTTTTATGCTTAATCTAATTTCTTTTGACTAATAAAATTTACTTTTAAATTCTAAGTGAGAAAACAGCTTTTTGGGAGCCATTTCAACTTTTAATTCTAAATAACAAAATTTGACTAACAAAACGCTCTAATTCGTTCTAAATTGCTTATTTACGCATAATCTAACTCATTTTCACTAATAAAATTTTCTTTTAAATTCTAAGTGAGAAAACAGCTTTTTGGGAGCCATTTCAACTTTTAATTCTAAATAACAAAATTTGACTAACAAAACGCTCTAGTTCGTTCTAAATTGCTTATTTACGCTTAATCTAACTTATTTTCACTAATAAAATTTACTTTTAAATTGTAAGTGAGAAAACAGCTTTTTGGCAGCCATTTGAAAATTTAATTTTAAATAACAAAATTTTAGTTACTAAACGCGCTAAATAGTTCTAATTCGCTTTTTTATGCTTAATCTAATTTCTTTTGACTAATAAAATTTACTTTTAAATTCCAAGCCAGAAAACAGCTTTTTGGGAGCCATTTGAACGTTTAATTCTAAATAACAAAATATTAGTAACAAAACGCGCAAAATCGTTCTAATTTGCTTTTTTGTGCTTAATCTAATTTCTTTTTATTAATTAAATTTACTTTTAAATTCTAAGTGAGAAAACAGCTTTTTGGCAGCTGTTATAGTTAATATCATTAGTTTATACCAGCACTGTAGATTTGTATATCTACTATCTACTAGGTGGTTGTTTTTATATATGTATATCAATACCAGCTGTACATAGTTTACCAGATAGATAATTAATAATAATAAACACCAGTCTACTGAAAACCTTCTTTTAATGATAACCCTAACATGGCGCAGTCAGTAGGATATATTAAAAATCAATAAATTGAATAAAGTCTATAACTTAAAGTATACTAAGTATAGAAAAGTATTAGTGTTAGTGTTGTGTGCAACTTGTAAGTATGCCAGACAACAGAGAAGCCACAGCAGTACCTTCAACTTCAAAAACAGTTGTAAATACTTCAATTCCGCCTCCAACTTCTATGTCTTGGGATGGAAATTTAGCAGAAAATTGGAAATTTTTCATACAAAAATTTAAATTATTTCTCCAGGCGTCAAGGTGTGAAAATGAAACTTCTAATTATAAATCATCAATGTTACTATCTTCCATTGGCGATAGGGCATTAAAAATCTACAACAATTTTACCTATGGCGTAAATGAAAATTCATTTGATTACGATATAATAGTATCAAAATTTGAAGAATATTTCACTCCAGAAAAAAATGTGACATATGAAAGGCACATATTTTTCTTACGAAATCAACAAGAAAATGAACCAATTGATGCATACGTTACAGAACTACGAGATTTGAGTGCAACATGTGAATTTGAAACTTTGACGGATAGTTTAATTAAGGATAAATTAATATTAGGTATCAAAGACGTAGCAGTAAAAGATCGTCTATTACGAATTAAAGATCTAACATTATCTAAAGCCCTAGATATTTGTAGATCTGCAGAACGAACAAAAATTCAACTTGAAACAATTTGTTCTTCAAAAACGCAAATTAAAGAATCGAGTTATGTCGACAGAGTGAAAGCAGATTTCAAAAGTTCTTCGAAGGCAAGATATCAACAGAAAGATGTTCATCGTCCAAATTATGGAAAATTACAGCAAAAAAAAGGTAGTGTAACTCCACATAAATTTAATTGTTTTAAGTGCGGTATGTTTCACGGTATAAATAAGTGTCCTGCATTTGGTAAAAAATGTGTAAAGTGTCAAAAATTAAATCATTTTGCAAAAGTTTGTAAATCTGTAAACAAAATTAATTGGGAAAATGATGAAAATTTAGAAAATGACATTTTTATAGACTCTATAGATATAAGTAATGTTGATTGTATAAATAAAAATGATTGGAAAGTAGAATTAAATGTTCATAATGGTACAAAAATTAATTTCAAACTTGATACTGGAGCACAAGTAAATATAATTCCTGTAAGTTATTTAGAAAAATTAAATTTACCTGCAAACAAATTAATTAAAGAAAATTCAAATTTATCTACTTATATTGGAGAAAAAATAAAATTATTGGGAAAATGTAATTTAGATTGTAAATACAAAAATATTTCTCAAACCTTGACTTTTTACATTGTAAATGAAAAGAATAGTACACCAATTTTGGGGAAAAATGATTGCGAAAATTTAAATTTAATTAAGTATGTTGCAGAATTAGGTGAAAACAAAAATTATGAACAATTAGTAAGACAATTTAAAAATGTTTTTGAAGGCATCGGGTGTCTGCCAGGCGAATATAAAATTGAAATAGATGAAAAAATAAGGCCAGTGGTTCATGTACCGAGAAAAGTTCCCTTTGCAATACAAGGTAAGTTAAAGCAAAAATTAATTCGTTTAGAAAAAAATAAAATTATTGCAAAAGTAGATGAACCAACCGAGTGGGTAAACTCACTAGTTATAGTGAATAAACCCAACGGAGATATACGCATTTGCATGGATCCAAAAGACCTAAATAAAGCTATAAAAAGAGATTATTTTCCATTGCCTACAGTTGATGATATAATTTCAAAATTAAATGGAGCAAAATATTTTTCAGTTTTGGATGCAAGTGATGCGTTTTGGCAGATACAATTAGATTATAGAAGTTCATTATTATGTACATTTAATACACCTTTCGGACGGTATAGATTTCTAAGATTACCGTACGGAATAACTTTGGCCTCTGAAATTTTTTATAAAAAAATTAAATTTCTTTTTGAAAATGTTGATGGTGTTGAATCATATATTGATGATTTTTTGGTTTATGGTAAAACAATCGAAGAACATAATTCTCGATTACAAAAACTATTAGAACGGTGTCAAGAAATAAATTTAAAATTAAATTTAAATAAATGTAAATTTGGAATAAATAGTTTAACGTTTCTTGGACATAAAATATCAGAAAACGGTATAGAACCAAGTGAAGATAAGGTTTTAGCGCTAAATAATTTTAGAAGGCCAGACTGTAAAAAAGATGTAGAGAGATTTTTAGGTATGATAACGTACGTATCAAAATTTATTCCAAATTTATCTTATAAAACTGAACATTTGAGAGATCTATTAAAAAATGAAACAGACTGGCATTGGGAATATTATCATGAAAATTCTTTCAATGAATTAAAAAAAATATTAACACAAAAACCAGTACTTCAATTTTATGATTATAAAAAATGTTTAAAAATTTCTGTGGATTCTTCAAGTAATGCAATTGGTGCTGTACTACTTCAAGATAATTTACCTGTTTATTATGCATCAAAATCATTAACATCAACTCAAAGAAATTATGCACCTATTGAACGTGAAATGTTAGCTGTAGTGTTTGGATTAACTAGATTTCATCAATACGTTTTTGGAAGAAAAAATATTACTATTGAAACTGACCACAGTCCATTAGTTTCTATAGTAAGAAAACCGCTCAATTCATGTCCGCCACGATTACAAAGAATGTTAATTCAAATTCAAAAGTATGATATAAATCTTATTTATAAAAAAGGTTCAACTTTATATTTAGCTGATGCATTGTCGAGAGGCCACGACGATAATTTTGATAATAGCTCAGATATTGAATTAAATAATTTACTGGATAAAGAGTTGGATGCTCAAATTTGTTTGGTAACTAGAAATTTTCCAGTCAGTAGTAAAAAAATGTCAGATATTGTAAAAGAACTTTCATCTGATAGGGAAATGATTGAGCTAATTAAAATAGTAAAACAGGGTTGGCCAGAGAATAAACAAAATGTAAAAGATATAATAAAAGTTTATTATGAATTCAGAGATGAAATTTCTTTTTGCGATGGATTGTTATTAAAAAATTCTAGAATCATAATACCAAAAAATTTGAGAAAAGACATTTTGATTAAATTACATTCAAGCCACTTAGGTAAGGAGAAAACAAAACTAAGGGCGCGAGAAATTTTGTATTGGCCTGGTATGTCACGTGATATCGATAATTTTGTTAAGGATTGTTTCACGTGTAATACTTATACAAAGACTAATCAAAAAGAACCATTATTGCCACATTCTATTCCTTCTAGATCTTGGCAAAAAGTAGCAATGGATGTTTTTGAGTTTGATAAAAATAATTACTTGATTTTAGTGGATTATTTTTCTAAGTTTTTTGAAATTGTACAATTACAGAATACTACTTCTAAGACAATAATAACTGAAATAAAAAATATTTTTTCTAGACAAGGTATCCCAGAAATTTTATTTTCAGATAATGCTAGTTATTTTACTTCTGAATTATTTAAAGCTTTTGTAAATGAATGGGATTTTAACCACATATCTTCTTCTCCTCTATATCCGCAGTCAAATGGTCTTGTGGAAAGAACTATTCAAACGGTTAAAAATACGTTAAAAAAGTGTTGTGATTCTGGTTGCGATCCATTTATTGCTTTATTGGAAATACGAAATACACCTCTATTTGATAAGATGTATTCTCCAGCTCAATTATTATATAACAAATCTTTAAAAAGTATATTACCTATTACTGTTAATAAGTTGAATCCATTAAGAATCAATAAACAATTTAGAAATCGTCTTATCGAAAAACAAAAGTATAATAAAAAATATTATGACAAAACTAGTAAACCGTTGTCTAAATTAAAAGACAATCAAGAAGTGTTTGTAAAATTTGGTGATAGAAATCTTCCTGGAAAAGTTGTAAATAAAAATTTTAGACCGAGATCATATAATGTAAGATTATATAAGAATAATAAAGTTTATGTGAGAAATAGAAAATTTATTGTTGATCGAAATGCAAATAAAATTAATTTACAAATGCCACAATTCAGACCGATTCCTTCAGATGACGAAGAGAGTGTTTGCGATTCGACTAACAACGATCATGTAAATAGAAAAAGTTTTCGAAAGTCTCATATTAGTCCGTATAGAACTAAGTTTGGTAGGGCTGTGCGTGCTCCAGATAGATTATGTATTTAGTAATAAAAATTATTTTTATTGTTATGCTATTTTTAAGTGGAAATAAATTGTTTAATTTAATAAGGGGGATGTTATAGTTAATATCATTAGTTTATACCAGCACTGTAGATTTGTATATCTACTATCTACTAGGTGGTTGTTTTTATATATGTATATCAATACCAGCTGTACATAGTTTACCAGATAGATAATTAATAATAATAAACACCAGTCTACTGAAAACCTTCTTTTAATGATAACCCTAACAGCAGCCATTTGAACGTTTAATTCTAAATAACAAAATTTTAGTAACAAAACGCACTAAATCGTTCTAATTTGCTTTTTTATGCTTAATCAAATTTCTTTTAACTAATAAAATTTACTTTTCAATTCAAAGTGAGATAACTGCTTTTTGGGAGCCATTTCAACTTTTAATTCTAAATAACAAAATTTGACTAACAAAACGCTCTAGTTCGATCTAAATTGCTTATTTACGCTTAAGCTAACTTATTATCACTAATAAAATTTACTATTAAATTCTAAGTGAGAAAACAGCTTTTTGGCAGCCATTTGAACGTTTAATTCTAAATAACAAAATTTTAGTAACAAAACGCGCTAAATCGTTCTAATTTGCTTTTTTAGGCTTAATCTAGTTTCTTTTGACTAATAAAATTTACTTTTAAATTCTAAGTGAGAAAACAGCTTTTTGGGAGCCATTTCAACTTTTAATTCTAAATAACAAAATTTGACTAACAAAACGCTCTAGTTCGTTCTAAATTGCTTATTTACGCTTAATCTAACTTATTTTCACTAATAAAATTTACTTTTAAATTCTAAGTGAGAAAACAGCTTTTTGGCAGCCATTTGAACGTTTAATATTACATAACAAAATTTTAGTAACAAAACGCGCTAAATCGTTCTAAATTGGCTTTTTTGTGCTTAATCTAATTTCTTTTGATTAATAAAATTTACTTTTAAATTCTAAGTGAGAAAACAGCTTTTTGGCAGCCATTTGAACGTTTAATTATAAATAACAAAATATTAGTAACAAAACGCGCTAAATCGTTCTAATTCGCTTTTTTAGGCTTAATCTAGTTTCTTTTGACTAATAAAATTTACTTTTAAATTCTAAGTGAAAAACCAGCTTTTTGGGAGCCATTTCAACTTTTAATTCCAAATAACAAAATTTGACTAACAAAACGCTCTAGTTCGTTCTAAATTGCTTATTTACGCTTAATCTAACTTATTTTCACTAATAAAATTTACTATTAAATTCTATGTGAGAAAACAGCTTTTTGGCAGCCATTTGAACGTTTAATTCTAAATAACTAAATTTTAGTAACAAAACGCGCTAAATCGTTTTAATTCGCTTTTTTAGGCTTAATCTAGTTTCTTTTGACTAATAAAATTTACTTTTAAATTCTACGTGAAAAAACAGCTTTTTGGGAGCCATTTCAACTTTTAATTCTAATTAACAAAATTTGACTAACAAAACGCTCTAGTTCGTTCTAAATTGCTTATTGTCGTGTGTAAGGCTTAGAAGCTCAAACGTATTGAAAAAATATTGTTGTGTATTTGTTTGTAATACTTTATTTTATTTAAATATGGAACAGCAAAAAAAACTTTTTTAACATTAACATAACCTCTCTTATATTTATTTCTTCTTCTTTTTATTGTGTCAACAGAACAGCGTTGCCAACAATAACTTCTAAAAACTATTTAACTCAGATTTACCATTGTACACTCAACACACCCCCTCAATGGTAAATCCCTAAATAAAGGTAATTTTAATTTAAACATAATTGTTCACAAAACCTTTTTAACAATGTTAGACTCAATGGTTTTGTAAAAATATCAGCTAGTTGCTGATTAGTACTTATGTACGTTACGCTTACAACATTTTCTTTGATTTTCTCTCGTATAAAATGAAACTTTATATCAACGTGTTTTAAACGTTTATGAAATTCTGGATTCTTTGAAACTTTAATAGCTGACTGATTGTCGGCGTATAAATTAACACAAATAAACTCATTAAATAGTCTAAAATCGTATAACAAATATCGAAGCCAACAAGCTTCACTAACTGCTAGGCTTAATGCTACATATTCAGCCTCAGTAGACGATAACGCTACAGTAGTTTGTTTACGTGATGTCCATGATACCACGCAACCAAAAACTTTAAATACATAACCTGAGGTTGACTTTCTGTCTACACCATCGCCTGCCCAGTCTGAATCACAATAACCAATAACGTATTGTATTTTATCATTTGTTTTTAAGATTAAACTTACATGTAAAGTTCCTTTAATATATCTAAGAATCCTTTTTATCGATTGCCATAAATCTTGGCTTGCACATGACTGATATCTACTAACAATACTTATCGAAATACTAATATCGGGTCTAGAGCAAATCATTGCATACATTAAAGAACCAATAGCCATTCTACATTTTCTTTCTATTTGAATACTTTCAGATTTATCCCGTTTTAAGAAACTATGCTTAAAGTTTGTATCCATTGGTAACTTTGAAGCTTTACAGTTTTGCATATTAAATTTTGTTAACAAGTTCTCAAGATATTTGCTTTGATTTATAGAAATTTCACCTTTAACAATATTTTGAGTAATAACCATTCCTAAAAAATGTTTAATTTCACCTAAATGTTTCATTTTAAAGTTTTCTTTAAGAAACTTGATAGTATTATTTACTTCAACTTCATTTGTACCTGTTATTAAAACATCATCCACATATATTAAAATATAGATCTTATAGGTAGTAGTATCTTTTATATATAAACAGTATTCGTATTCTGAACGTTTAAAAAACATTTTCAACATTACTTCATGAAATTTATCATTCCAAGTTTTAGGTGAACATTTTAACCCATATAAGGATTTGCTTAGCTTGCATATAGTGCCTTCTTTTTCTTTAAAACCTTTTGGCAATGAGATGTAAACATCACCAGTAATATCGCCATTTAGAAATGCACTGCAAACATCTAATTGATATACAGGTATTCTCAAATAATTAGAAACAGCTAAGAAAATTCTTACTGAGGTGAGTTTAGCTACAGGACTATAAACATTTTCAAAAACATACCAGTTTGCTGAAATCCTTTAGCTACTAAGCGAGCTTTATATTTCACTATATTATCATTCTTCTTTTTAAACACCCACTTGCACTCAATTGCTTTTTCACTATGAGTTTTAACACACTTCCACGTTTTATTTTCTTTTAAAGCACTAATTTCCACTTCGATGGCTTCTTTCCACTTCGTTGAATCGTTACTTGACATCGCGTCTTCGTAGGTTGATGGTTCTTCATCACCATATAACGTTAAGAAGCACATTTCTTCATTTTCTCCAGATGTATCTATATCCAATTCATAGTCATCGTATCTGCTTGGTTTCCTTTTGTTTTGTCTTAAGTTATATACATGATTTTCGGGTTCTTCTTCTGATATATCTAATTCATTTTCGTTAATTTCATCTTTTAGATTTTCGTCATTGTCACTTGCATAACTTTCAACTATTTCTTCTGTATACCTTGTATTTAATTCTAACAATTCGCCATTTTTCTTTTCTGGTAAGAAGATAACGTCTCTATGAAATTCCACAGCATTTTTGTCTTGTAAGTATATTCTGTATGCTTTAACTTCATTACTATAACCAACAAATATACCTATTCTATTTTTCGAATCCCACTTAAGTCGTAATTCTTTTGGTTTATGTACAGATACTCTGCATCCAAAAATTTTAAATACTTGTAGGTTAGGTTTCTTATTATGCCATAACTCAAATGGAGATTTATTCTTTACTGAGCTTGTACCAGTTCTGTTTAAAGTATATGTGGCTGCATTTATGGCTTCAGCCCAAAATATTTTACTCATACCTTGAATCATTGAACGTGCAGCTTCTACTAACGTTCTCATTTCTCTTTCTGCTCGTCCATTTTGTTGAGGAGTATATACAACTGACCTCTGATGGCGTATTCCTTTCTTTTCTAATAATTCTCCAAGCACTGTATTTATAAATTCTAGACCATTGTCTGTTCTGAGTGTTTTTACTTTACTATCTGTTTCTCTTTCAGCTATAGAAATAAATTTCTCAATATTTCGTTTTACTTCTGACTTATGCTTCATAAAATATACGTATCTGTATGAAGAATAGTCATCCTTTAATAGCAGAAAATATCTAGCACCGCCCATTGATGTTGTTTCCATAGGACCACAAACATCGGCGTGTACCAGTTCTAAAGATTTCTTCGCGCGAGATTCACTGCTATGATGTGGTTGTCTATGTTGTTTACCGGAAAGACAATTTTCACACACAAATTTTTCACTATTGTCTACGAAACTAATATTATTTTGTCTTAATACTGTTTTGATCCAATATATATTTTGATGTGCTAAACGATTATGCCAAACACTTAGGGACTCCACTGTTTCAACTGCATGACATTCAGAGATTGACATTTATGGTAACTCTTTTTCTTCTTCTTGTGTATCACTAATGTCATTTTTATAGAGATGGTGTCGATAATCGTTTGTTGCGGCTGCACACGATATACTTGTTTCATAATTTAACGATACGAAATTCATTTTATACAATTTATTTTGCCTTATCGCGCTTGCCCGTACTTGTCCGTTTTCGTCTACAAATTCGCACTTATTACGGTCGGAAATCATTTGATAACCTTTATCTAACGCACAACCTACTGAAAATAAATTAAATTTTAGAGCCGGCACGTATAATACATTTGACAATGTAGTTTTAATTTTGTTTTGTCCGTTTATGGCCCACAAGGTTACTTTTCCGATACCTTTAACTTCCAGCATACTACCGTTTCCTACTTTAACTTTCTTGTCTATCTTTATATGCGTCATTTCTTCGAGAATGTCTTTATTACCGCACATATGTTCAGTAGCACCCGTGTCCATACACCAATCGTTTTTACTTACGTTTCCAGATGTACCAACAAATGCATTAGTCGAAGGATACTTTTCTTTCGTAGATTCTTTATTATCTTTGTCCCCTTCTTTGTTTTCTTTTGACTTTTTAAACCAGCACGTAGAAATTTCATGTCCTAGGTTTTTACAGTAGCTACACTTCTTTTCTGATCGTTTTTCATCTTTCTTGAAACAATTTCGTGCCATATGGCCTGGTTTATTACAAATATGGCATTTAAACTTGAAATTTCCACCCCCTTTTTGGGTATTTTCTTTAGTACCTTTTAATGATGAACTTGCAAGTGCAGTAACATCCTCCGTAGATTTTTCTCTTTCTTCTTCTATAAGAAGTCTTGATGTGAGTGCATCTAAGGTTTGTTTTTCCATTGGTACTGATTCCCATGCTGACCTAAAATGTTTATACCTTTCTGGTAATGACATTAATATTTTTGTTATGGTCATTTTGTCAGATAGTTCTTCTCCGGCTTGTTTTAGTTTATTTTTAATTTCCTCGATTTGTGAAATATAGGTGGACACTGAAGAATCGTTTTTAAATTCGGTTTAAAATAACTTCTGTTGAAGCAGGAGCACACTTACAACAGATTCCTTATCATAAACTGATTTTAGTTTTGACCACATATCTTTAGACGTTTCGCACGATAATATGTGTGTTAGAGGCCCTTGTTCCATTCTAGTTACTATTAATTCTTGAGCCTTTGCATCTTCTTTTAGCCACTTTGCTATTTCTGCGTCACCAGACAAAGGCTTGAGAGTTTCACCGTTTACTATTTGAAATAGTCCACGTCCTTTTAACATTACAGTTGTTTGGAACTTCCATACCACCCAATTTTGGCTGTTTAACCTTACGGTTTGGTTTACTTGAGATTCCATGATTTCACAGATACAAAACCACGTTTTACTACACACAGTTAACCTCAATATATATTTATATTCTTCCACACAATAAAATTCAACCGTTTTAGTGGACTGGGCACATAACCTGTCGTGTGTAAGGCTTAGAAGCTCAAACGTATTGAAAAAATATTGTTGTGTATTTGTTTGTAATACTTTATTTTATTTAAATATGGAACAGCAAAAAAAACTTTTTTAACATTAACATAACCTCTCTTATATTTATTTCTTCTTCTTTTTATTGTGTCAACAGAACAGCGTTGCCAACAATAACTTCTAAAAACTATTTAACTCAGATTTACCATTGTACACTCAACACTTATTTACGCTTAATCTAACTTATTTTCACTAATAAAATTTACTTTTAAATTCTAAGTGAGAAAACAGCTTTTTGACAGCCATTTGAACATTTAATTTTAAATAACAAAATTTTAGTTACTAAACGCGCTAAATAGTTCTAATTCGCTTTTTTATGCTTAATCTAATTTCTTTTGACTAATAAAATTTACTTTTAAATTCCAAGCCAGAAAACAGCTTTTTGGGAGCCATTTGAACGTTTAATTCTAAATAACAAAATATTAGTAAGAAAACGCGCTAAATCGTTCTAATTTGCTTTTTTGTGCTTAATCTAATTTCTTTTGATTAATTAAATTTACTTTTAAATTCTAAGTGAGAAAACAGCTTTTTGGCAGCCATTTGAACGTTTAATTCTAAATAACAAAATTTTAGTAACAAAACGCACTAAATCGTTCTAATTTGCTTTTTTATGCTTAATCAAATTTCTTTTGACTAATAAAATTTACTTTTAAATTCTAAGTGAGAAAACAGCTTTTTGGGAGCCATTTCAACTTTTAATTCTAAATAACAAAATTTGACTAACAAAACGCTCTAGTTCGTTCTAAATTGCTTATTTACGCTTAATCTAACTTATTTTCACTAATAAAATTTACTTTTAAATTCTAAGTGACATAACAGCTTTTTGGCAGCCATTTGAACGTTTAATATTAAATAACAAAATTTTAGTAACAAAACGCGCTAAATCGTTCTAATTTGCTTTTTTGTGCTTAATCTAATTTCTTTTGATTAATAAAATTTACTTTTAAATTCTAAGTGAGAAAACAGCTTTTTGGCAGCCATTTGAACGTTTAATTATAAATAACAAAATATTAGTAACAAAACGCGCTAAATCGTTCTAATTTGCTTTTTTATGCTTAATCTAATTTCTTTTAACTAATAAAATTTACTTTTAAATTCTAAGTGAGAAAACAGCTTTTTGGGAGCCATTTCAACTTTTAATTCTAAATAACAAAATTTGACTAACAAAACGCTCTAGTTCGTTCTAAATTGCTTATTTACGCTTAATCTAACTTATTTTCAGTAATAAAATTTACTTTTAAATTCTAAGTGAGAAAACAGCTTTTTCGCAGCCATTTGAACGTTTAATTCTAAATAACAAAATTTTAGTAACAAAACGCACTAAATCGTTCTAATTTGCTTTTTTATGCCTACTCAAATTTCTTTTGACTAATAAAATTTACTTTTAAATTCTAAGTGAGAAAACAGCTTTTTGGCAGCCATTTGAACGTTTAATTTTAATTAACAAAATTTTAGTAACAACACGCGCTAAATCTTTCTAATTCGCTTTTTTAGGCTTAATCTAGTTTCTTTTGACTAATAAAATTTACTTTTAAATTCTAAGTGAAAAAACAGCTTTTTGGGAGCCATTTCAACTTTTAATTCTAAATAACAAAATTTGACTAACAAAACGCTCTAGTTCGTTCGTTCTAAATTGCTTATTTACGCTTAATCTAACTTATTTTCACTAATAAAATTTACTATTAAATTCTAAGTGAGAAAACAGCTTTTTGGCAGCCATTTGAACGTTTAATTCTAAATAACAAAATTTTAGTAACAAAACGCGCTAAATCGTTTTAATTCGCTTTTTTAGGCTTAATCTAGTTTCTTTTGACTAATAAAATTTACTTTTAAATTCTAAGTGAAAAAACAGCTTTTTGGGAGCCATTTCAACTTTTAATTCTAAATAACAAAATTTGACTAACAAAACGCTCTAGTTCGTTCTAAATTGCTTATTTACGCTTAGTCTAACTTATTTTCACTAATAAAATTTACTTTTAAATTCTAAGTGAGAAAACAGCTTTTTGGCAGCCAATTGAACGTTTAATATTAAATAACAAAATTTTAGTAACAAAACGCGCTAAATAGTTCTAATTCGCTTTTTTATGCTTAATCTAATTTCTTTTGACTAATAAAATTTACTTTTAAATTCCAAGCCAGAAAACAGCTTTGTGGGAGCCATTTGAACGTTTAATTCTAAATAACAAAATATTAGTAACAAAACGCGCTAAATCGTTCTAATTTGCTTTTTTGTGCTTAATCTAATTTCTTTTGATTAATTAAATTTACTTTTAAATTCTAAGTGAGAAAACAGCTTTTTGGCAGCCATTTGAACGTTTAATTCTAAATAACAAAATATTAGTAACAAAACGCGCTAAATCGTTCTAATTTGCTTTTTTATGCTTAATCTAATTTCTTTTGACTAATAAAATTTACTTTTAAATTCTAAGTGAGAAATCAGCTTTTTGGGATGCATTTGAACGTTTAATACTAAATAACAAAATTTTAGTAACAAAACGCGCTAAATCGTTCTAATTTGCTTTTTTATGCTTAATCTAATTTCTTTTGACTAATAAAATTTACTTTTAAATTCTAAGTGAGAAAACAGCTTTTTGGGAGCCATTTCAACTTTTAATTCTAAATAACAAAATTTGACTAACAAAACGCTCTAGTTCGTTCTAAATTGCTTATTTACGCTTAATCTAACTCATTACGCTTAATCTAACTTATTTTCACTAATAAAATTAACTATTAAATTCTAAGTGAGAAAACAGCTTTTTGGCAGCCATTTGAACGTTTAATTCTAAATAATAACAAAACGCGCTAAATCGTTCTAATTCGCTTTTTTAGGCTTAATCTAGTTTCTTTTGACTAATAAAATTTACTTTTAAATTCTAAGTGAAAAAACAGGTTTTTGGGAGCCATTTCAACTTTTAATTCTAAATAACAAAATTTGACTAACAAAACGCTCCAGTTTGTTCTAAATTGCTTATTTACGCCTAATCTAACTCATTTTCAGTAAAAAAATTTACTTTTAAATTCTAAGTGAGAAAACAGCTTTTTGGGAGCCATTTGAACGTTTAATTCTAAATTACAAAATTTGACTAACAAAACGCTCTAATTCGTTCTAAATTGCTTATTTACGCATAATCTAACTCATTTTCACTAATAAAATTTACTTTTAAATTCTAAGTGAGAAAACAGCTTTTTGGGAGCCATTTCAACTTTTAATTATAAATAACAAAATATTAGTAACAAAACGCGCTAAATCGTTCTAATTTGCTTTTTTATGCTTAATCTAATTTCTTTTGACTAATAAAATTTACTTTTAAATTCTAAGTGAGAAAACAGCTTTTTGGGAGCCATTTCAACTTTTAATTATAAATAACAAAATTTGACTAACAAAACGCTCTAGTTCGTTCTAAATTGCTTATTTACGCCTAATCTAACTCATTTTCACTAAAAAAATTTACTTTTAAATTCTAAGTGAGAAAACAGCTTTTTGGGAGCCATTTCAACTTTTAATTCTAAATAACAAAATTTGACTAACAAAACGCTCTAGTTCGTTCTAAATTGCTTATTTACGCTTAATCTAACTCATTACGCTTAATCTAACTTATTTTCACTAATAAAATTTACTATTAAATTCTAAGTGAGAAAACAGCTTTTTGGCAGCCATTTGAACGTTTAATTCTAAATAATAACAAAACGCGCTAAATCGTTCTAATTCGCTTTTTTAGGCTTAATCTAGTTTCTTTTGACTAATAAAATTTACTTTTAAATTCTAAGTGAAAAAACAGGTTTTTGGGAGCCATTTCAACTTTTAATTCTAAATAACAAAATTTGACTAACAAAACGCTCCAGTTTGTTCTAAATTGCTTATTTACGCCTAATCTAACTCATTTTCACTAAAAAAATTTACTTTTAAATTCTAAGTGAGAAAACAGCTTTTTGGGAGCCATTTGAACGTTTAATTCTAAATTACAAAATTTGACTAACAAAACGCTCTAATTCGCTCTAAATTGCTTATTTACGCATAATCTAACTCATTTTCACTAATAAAATTTACTTTTAAATTCTAAGTGAGAAAACAGCTTTTTGGCAGCCATTTGAACGTTTAATTATAAATAACAAAATATTAGTAACAAAACGCGCTAAATCGTTCTAATTTGCTTTTTTATGCTTAATCTAATTTCTTTTGACTAATAAAATTTACTTTTAAATTCTAAGTGAGAAATCAGCTTTTTGGGATGCATTTGAACGTTTAATACTAAATAACAAAATTTTAGTAACAAAACGCGCTAAATCGTTCTAATTTGCTTTTTTATGCTTAATCTAATTTCTTTTGACTAATAAAATTTACTTTTAAATTCTAAGTGAGAAAACAGCTTTTTGGGAGCCATTTCAACTTTTAATTCTAAATAACAAAATTTGACTAACAAAACGCTCTAGTTCGTTCTAAATTGCTTATTTACGCTTAATCTAACTCATTACGCTTAATCTAACTTATTTTCACTAATAAAATTTACTATTAAATTCTAAGTGAGAAAACAGCTTTTTGGCAGCCATTTGAACGTTTAATTCTAAATAATAACAAAACGCGCTAAATCGTTCTAATTCGCTTTTTTAGGCTTAATCTAGTTTCTTTTGACTAATAAAATTTACTTTTAAATTCTAAGTGAAAAAACAGGTTTTTGGGAGCCATTTCAACTTTTAATTCTAAATAACAAAATTTGACTAACAAAACGCTCCAGTTTGTTCTAAATTGCTTATTTACGCCTAATCTAACTCATTTTCACTAAAAAAATTTACTTTTAAATTCTAAGTGAGAAAACAGCTTTTTGGGAGCCATTTGAACGTTTAATTCTAAATTACAAAATTTGACTAACAAAACGCTCTAATTCGTTCTAAATTGCTTATTTACGCATAATCTAATTCATTTTCACTAATAAAATTTACTTTTAAATTCTAAGTGAGAAAACAGCTTTTTGGCAGCCATTTGAACGTTTAATTATAAATAACAAAATATTAGTAACAAAACGCGCTAAATCGTTCTAATTTACTTTTTTATGCTTAATCTAATTTCTTTTGACTAATAAAATTTACTTTTAAATTCTAAGTGAGAAAACAGCTTTTTGGGAGCCATTTCAACTTTTAATTCTAAATAACAAAATTTGACTAACAAAACGCTCTAGATTGTTCTAAATTGCTTATTTACGCTTAATCTAACTTATTTTCACTAATAAAATTTACTTTTAAATTCTAAGTGAGAAAACAGCTTTTTGGCAGCCATTTGAACGTTTAATATTAAATAACAAAATTTTAGTAACAAAACGCGCTAAATAGTTCTAATTCGCTTTTTTATGCTTAATCTAATTTCTTTTGACTAATAAAATTTACTTTTAAATTCCAAGCCAGAAAACAGCTTTTTGGGAGCCATTTGAACGTTTAATTCTAAATAACAAAATATTAGTAAGAAAACGCGCTAAATCGTTCTAATTTGCTTTTTTGTGCTTAATCTAATTTCTTTTGATTAATTAAATTTACTTTTAAATTCTAAGTGAGAAAACAGCTTTTTGGCAGCCATTTGAACGTTTAATTCTAAATAACAAAATTTTAGTAACAAAACGCACTAAATCGTTCTAATTTGCTTTTTTATGCTTAATCAAATTTCTTTTAACTAATAAAATTTACTTTTCAATTCTAAGTGAGATAACAGCTTTTTGGCAGCCATTTGAACGTTTAATTCTAAATAACAAAATTCGACTAACAAAACGCTCTAGTTCGTTCTAAATTGCTTATTTACGCTTAATCTAACTTATTTTCACTAATAAAATTTACTATTAAATTCTAAGTGAGAAAACAGCTTTTTGGCAGCCATTTGAACGTTTAATTCTAAATAACAAAATTTTAGTAACAAAACGGGCTAAATCGTTCTAATTTGCTTTTTTAGGCTTAATCTAGTTTCTTTTGACTAATAAAATTTACTTTTAAATTCTAAGTGAGAAAACAGCTTTTTGGGAGCCATTTCAACTTTTAATTCTAAATAACAAAATTTGACTAACAAAACGCTCTAGTTCGTTCTAAATTGCTTATTTACGCTTAATCTAACTTATTTTCACTAATAAAATTTACTTTTAAATTCTAAGTGAGAAAACAGCTTTTTGGCAGCCATTTGAACGTTTAATTATAAATAACAAAATATTAGTAACAAAACGCGCTAAATCGTTCTAATTTGCTTTTTTATGCTTAATCTAATTTCTTTTAACTAATAAAATTTACTTTTAAATTCTAAGTGAGAAAACAGCTTTTTGGCAGCCATTTGACGTTTAATTATAAATAACAAAATATTAGTAACAAAACGCGCTAAATCGTTCTAATTTGCTTTTTTATGCTTAATCTAATTTCTTTTAACTAATAAAATTTACTTTTAAATTCTAAGTGAGAAAACAGCTTTTTGGGAGCCATTTCAACTTTTAATTCTAAATAACAAAATTTGACTAACAAAACGCTCTAGTTCGTTCTAAATTGCTTATTTACGCTTAATCTAACTTATTTTCACTAATAAAATTTACTTTTAAATTCTAAGTGAGATAACAGCTTTTTGGCAGCCATTTGAACGTTTAATATTAAATAACAAAATTTTAGTAACAAAACGCGCTAAATCGTTCTAATTTGCTTTTTTGTGCTTAATCTAATTTCTTTTGATTAATAAAATTTACTTTTAAATTCTAAGTGAGAAAACAGCTTTTTGGCAGCCATTTGAACGTTTAATTATAAATAACAAAATATTAGTAACAAAACGCGCTAAATCGTTCTAATTTGCTTTTTTATGCTTAATCTAATTTCTTTTAACTAATAAAATTTACTTTTAAATTCTAAGTGAGAAAACAGCTTTTTGGGAGCCATTTCAACTTTTAATTCTAAATAACAAAATTTGACTAACAAAACGCTCTAGTTCGTTCTAAATTGCTTATTTACGCTTAATCTAACTTATTTTCAGTAATAAAATTTACTTTTAAATTCTAAGTGAGAAAACAGCTTTTTCGCAGCCATTTGAACGTTTAATTCTAAATAACAAAATTTTAGTAACAAAACACGCTAAATCGTTCTAATTTGCTTTTTTATGCTTAATCTAATTTCTTTTAACTAATAAAATTTACTTTTAAATTCTAAGTGAGAAAACAGCTTTTTGGGAGCCATTTCAACTTTTAATTCTAAATAACAAAATTTGACTAACAAAACGCTCTAGTTCGTTCTAAATTGCTTATTTACGCTTAATCTAACTTATTTTCAGTAATAAAATTTACTTTTAAATTCTAAGTGAGAAAACAGCTTTTTGGCAGCCATTTGAACGTTTAATTTTAATTAACAAAATTTTAGTAACAACACGCGCTAAATCTTTCTAATTCGCTTTTTTAGGCTTAATCTAGTTTCTTTTGACTAATAAAATTTACTTTTAAATTCTAAGTGAAAAAACAGCTTTTTGGGAGCCATTTCAACTTTTAATTCTAAATAACAAAATTTGACTAACAAAACGCTCTAGTTCGTTCGTTCTAAATTGCTTATTTACGCTTAATCTAACTTATTTTCACTAATAAAATTTACTATTAAATTCTAAGTGAGAAAACAGCTTTTTGGCAGCCATTTGAACGTTTAATTCTAAATAACAAAATTTTAGTAACAAAACGCGCTAAATCGTTCTAATTTGCTTTTTTATGCTTAATCTAATTTCTTTTAACTAATAAAATTTACTTTTAAATTCTAAGTGAGAAAACAGCTTTTTGGCAGATATTTGAACGTTTAATTATAAATAACAAAATATTAGTAACAAAACGCGCTAAATCGTTCTAATTTGCTTTTTTATGCTTAATCTAATTTCTTTTAACTAATAAAATTTACTTTTAAATTCTAAGTGAGAAAACAGCTTTTTGGGAGCCATTTCAACTTTTAATTCTAAATAACAAAATTAGACTAACAAAACGCTCTAGTTCGTTCTAAATTGCTTATTTACGCTTAATCTAACTTATTTTCACTAATAAAATTTACTTTTAAATTCTAAGTGAGATAACAGCTTTTTGGCAGCCATTTGAACGTTTAATATTAAATAACAAAATTTTAGTAACAAAACGCGCTAAATCGTTCTAATTTGCTTTTTTGTGCTTAATCTAATTTCTTTTGATTAATAAAATTTACTTTTAAATTCTAAGTGAGAAAACAGCTTTTTGGCAGCCATTTGAACGTTTAATTATAAATAACAAAATATTAGTAACAAAACGCGCTAAATCGTTCTAATTTGCTTTTTTTATGCTTAATCTAATTTCTTTTAACTAATAAAATTTACTTTTAAATTCTAAGTGAGAAAACAGCTTTTTGGGAGCCATTTCAACTTTTAATTCTAAATAACAAAATTTGACTAACAAAACGCTCTAGTTCGTTCTAAATTGCTTATTTACGCTTAATCTAACTTATTTTCAGTAATAAAATTTACTTTTAAATTCTAAGTGAGGAAAACAGCTTTTTCGCAGCCATTTGAACGTTTAATTCTAAATAACAAAATTTTAGTAACAAAACGCGCTAAATCGTTCTAATTTGCTTTTTTATGCTTAATCTAATTTCTTTTAACTAATAAAATTTACTTTTAAATTCTAAGTGAGAAAACAGCTTTTTGGGAGCCATTTCAACTTTTAATTCTAAATAACAAAATTTGACTAACAAAACGCTCTAGTTCGTTCTAAATTGCTTATTTACGCTTAATCTAACTTATTTTCAGTAATAAAATTTACTTTTAAATTCTAAGTGAGAAAACAGCTTTTTGGCAGCCATTTGAACGTTTAATTTTAATTAACAAAATTTTAGTAACAACACGCGCTAAATCTTTCTAATTCGCTTTTTTAGGCTTAATCTAGTTTCTTTTGACTAATAAAATTTACTTTTAAATTCTAAGTGAAAAAACAGCTTTTTGGGAGCCATTTCAACTTTTAATTCTAAATAACAAAATTTGACTAACAAAACGCTCTAGTTCGTTCGTTCTAAATTGCTTATTTACGCTTAATCTAACTTATTTTCACTAATAAAATTTACTATTAAATTCTAAGTGAGAAAACAGCTTTTTGGCAGCCATTTGAACGTTTAATTCTAAATAACAAAATTTTAGTAACAAAACGCGCTAAATCGTTTTAATTCGCTTTTTTAGGCTTAATCTAATTTCTTTTGACTAATAAAATTTACTTTTAAATTCCAAGCCAGAAAACAGCTTTTTGGGAGCCATTTGAACGTTTAATTCTAAATAACAAAATATTAGTAACAAAACGCGCTAAATCGTTATAATTTGCTTTTTTGTGCTTAATCTAATTTCTTTTGATTAATTAAATTTACTTTTAAATTCTAAGTGAGAAAACAGCTTTTTGGCAGCCATTTGAACGTTTAACTCTAAATAACAAAATATTAGTAACAAAACGCGCTAAATCGTTCTAATTTGCTTTTTTATGCTTAATCTAATTTCTTTTGACTAATAAAATTTACTTTTAAATTCTAAGTGAGAAAACAGCTTTTTGGGATGCATTTGAACGTTTAATACTAAATAACAAAATTTTAGTAACAAAACGCGCTAAATCGATCTAATTTGCTTTTTTATGCTTAATCTAATTTCTTTTGACTAATAAAATTTACTTTTAAATTCTAAGTGAGAAAACAGCTTTTTGGGAGCCATTTCAACTTTTAATTATAAATAAAAAAATTTGACTAACAAAACGCTCTAGTTCGTTCTAAATTGCTTATTTACGCCTAATCTAACTCATTTTCACTAAAAAAATTTACTTTTAAATTCTAAGTGAGAAAACAGCTTTTGGGAGCCATTTGAACGTTTAATTCTAAATTACAAAATTTGACTAACAAAACGCTCTAATTCGTTCTAAATTGCTTATTTACGCATAATCTAACTCATTTTCACTAATAAAATTTACTTTTAAATTCTAAGTGAGAAAACAGCTTTTTGGCAGCCATTTGAACGTTTAATTATAAATAACAAAATATTAGTAACAAAACGCGCTAAATCGTTCTAATTTGCTTTTTTATGCTTAATCTAATTTCTTTTGACTAATAAAATTTACTTTTAAATTCTAAGTGAGAAAACAGCTTTTTGGGAGCCATTTCAACTTTTAATTCTAAATAACAAAATTTGACTAACAAAACGCTCTAGTTCGTTCTAAATTGCTTATTTACGCTTAATCTAACTCATTACGCTTAATCTAACTTATTTTCACTAATAAAATTTACTATTAAATTCTAAGTGAGAAAACAGCTTTTTGGCAGCCATTTGAACGTTTAATTCTAAATAATAACAAAACGCGCTAAATCGTTCTAATTCGCTTTTTTAGGCTTAATCTAGTTTCTTTTGACTAATAAAATTTACTTTTAAATTCTAAGTGAAAAAACAGGTTTTTGGGAGCCATTTCAACTTTTAATTCTAAATAACAAAATTTGACTAACAAAACGCTCTAATTTGTTCTAAATTGCTTATTTACGCCTAATCTAACTCATTTTCACTAAAAAAATTTACTTTTAAATTCTAAGTGAGAAAACAGCTTTTTGGGAGCCATTTGAACGTTTAATTCTAAATTACAAAATTTGACTAACAAAACGCTCTAATTCGTTCTAATTGCTTATTTACGCATAATCTAACTCATTTTCACTAATAAAATTTACTTTTAAATTCTAAGTGAGAAAACAGCTTTTTGGCAGCCATTTGAACGTTTAATTAGAAATAACAAAATATTAGTAACAAAACGCGCTAAATCGTTGTAATTTGCTTTTTTATGCTTAATCTAATTTCTTTTGACTAATAAAATTTACTTTTAAATTCTAAGTGAGAAAACAGCTTTTTGGGAGCCATTTCAACTTTTAATTCTAAATAACAAAATTTGACTAACAAAACGCTCTAGATCGTTCTAAATTGCTTATTTACGCTTAATCTAACTTATTTTCACTAATAAAATTTACTTTTAAATTCTAAGTGAGAAAACAGCTTTTTGGCAGCCATTTGAACGTTTAATATTAAATAACAAAATTTTAGTAACAAAACGCGCTAAATAGTTCTAATTCGCTTTTTCATGCTTAATCTAATTTCTTTTGACTAATAAAATTTACTTTTAAATTCCAAGCCAGAAAACAGCTTTTTGGGAGCCATTTGAACGTTTAATTCTAAATAACAAAATTTTAGTAACAAAACGCGCTAAATCGTTCTAATTTGCTTTTTTATGCTTAATCTAATTTCTTTTGACTAATAAAATTTACTTTTAAATTCTAAGTGAGAAAACAGCTTTTTGGGAGCCATTTCAACTTTTAATTCTAAATAACAAAATTTGACTAACAAAACGCTCTAGTTCGTTCTAAATTGCTTATTTACGCCTAATCTAACTCATTTTCACTAAAAAAATTTACTTTTAAATTCTAAGTGAGAAAACAGCTTTTTGGGAGCCATTTGAACGTTTAATTCTAAATTACAAAATTTGACTAACAAAACGCTCTAATTCGTTCTAAATTGCTTATTTACGCATAATCTAACTCATTTTCACTAATAAAATTTACTTTTAAATTCTAAGTGAGAAAACAGCTTTTTGGCAGCCATTTGAACGTTTAATTATAAATAACAAAATATTAGTAACAAAACGCGCTAAATCGTTCTAATTTGCTTTTTTATGCTTAATCTAATTTCTTTTGACTAATAAAATTTACTTTTAAATTCTAAGTGAGAAAACAGCTTTTTGGGAGCCATTTCAACTTTTAATTCTAAATAACAAAATTTGACTAACAAAACGCTCTAGTTCGTTCTAAATTGCTTATTTACGCTTAATCTAACTTATTTTCAGTAATAAAATTTACTTTTAAATTCTAAGTGAGAAAACAGCTTTTTGGCAGCCATTTGAACGTTTAATTTTAATTAACAAAATTTTAGTAACAACACGCGCTAAATCTTTCTAATTCGCTTTTTTAGGCTTAATCTAGTTTCTTTTGACTAATAAAATTTACTTTTAAATTCTAAGTGAAAAAACAGCTTTTTGGGAGCCATTTCAACTTTTAATTCTAAATAACAAAATTTGACTAACAAAACGCTCTAGTTCGTTCGTTCTAAATTGCTTATTTACGCTTAATCTAACTTATTTTCACTACTAAAATTTACTATTAAATTCTAAGTGAGAAAACAGCTTTTTGGCAGCCATTTGAACGTTTAATTCTAAATAACAAAATTTGACTAACAAAACGCTCTAGTTCGTTCTAAATTGCTTATTTACGCTTAATCTAACTTATTTTCACTAATAAAATTACTTTTAAATTCTAAGTGAGAAAACAGCTTTTTGGCAGCCATTTGAACGTTTAATTATAAATAACAAAATATTAGTAACAAAACGCGCTAAATCGTTATAATTTGCTTTTTTATGCTTAATCTAATTTCTTTTGACTAATAAAATTTACTTTTAAATTCTAAGTGAGAAAACAGCTTTTTGGGAGCCATTTCAACTTTTAATTCTAAATAACAAAATTTGACTAACAAAACGCTCTAGTTCGTTCTAAATTGCTTATTTACGCTTAATCTAACTCATTTTCACTAAAAAAATTTACTTTTAAATTCTAAGTGAGAAAACAGCTTTTTGGGAGCCATTTGAACGTTTAATTCTAAATTACAAAATTTGACTAACAAAACGCTCTAATTCGTTCTAAATTGCTTATTTACGCATAATCTAACTCATTTTCACTAATAAAATTTACTTTTAAATTCTAAGTGAGATAACAGCTTTTTGGCAGCCATTTGAACGTTTAATATTAAATAACAAAATTTTAGTAACAAAACGCGCTAAATCGTTCTAATTTGCTTTTTTGTGCTTAATCTAATTTCTTTTGATTAATAAAATTTACTTTTAAATTCTAAGTGAGAAAACAGCTTTTTGGCAGCCATTTGAACGTTTAATTATAAATAACAAAATATTAGTAACAAAACGCGCTAAATCGTTCTAATTTGCTTTTTTATGCTTAATCTAATTTCTTTTAACTAATAAAATTTACTTTTAAATTCTAAGTGAGAAAACAGCTTTTTGGGAGCCATTTCAACTTTTAATTCTAAATAACAAAATTTGACTAACAAAACGCTCTAGTTCGTTCTAAATTGCTTATTTACGCTTAATCTAACTTATTTTCAGTAATAAAATTTACTTTTAAATTCTAAGTGAGAAAACAGCTTTTTCGCAGCCATTTGAACGTTTAATTCTAAATAACAAAATTTTAGTAACAAAACGCGCTAAATCGTTCTAATTTGCTTTTTTATGCTTAATCTAATTTCTTTTAACTAATAAAATTTACTTTTAAATTCTAAGTGAGAAAACAGCTTTTTGGGAGCCATTTCAACTTTTAATTCTAAATAACAAAATTTGACGAACAAAACGCTCTAGTTCGTTCTAAATTGCTTATTTACGCTTAATCTAACTTATTTTCAGTAATAAAATTTACTTTTAAATTCTAAGTGAGAAAACAGCTTTTTGGCAGCCATTTGAACGTTTAATTTTAATTAACAAAATTTTAGTAACAACACGCGCTAAATCTTTCTAATTCGCTTTTTTAGGCTTAATCTAGTTTCTTTTGACTAATAAAATTTACTTTTAAATTCTAAGTGAAAAAACAGCTTTTTGGGAGCCATTTCAACTTTTAATTCTAAATAACAAAATTTGACTAACAAAACGCTCTAGTTCGTTCGTTCTAAATTGCTTATTTACGCTTAATCTAACTTATTTTCACTAATAAAATTTACTATTAAATTCTAAGTGAGAAAACAGCTTTTTGGCAGCCATTTGAACGTTTAATTCTAAATAACAAAATTTTAGTAACAAAACGCGCTAAATCGTTTTTAATTCGCTTTTTTAGGCTTAATCTAATTTCTTTTGACTAATAAAAATTTACTTTTAAATTCCAAGCCAGAAAACAGCTTTTTGGGAGCCATTTGAACGTTTAATTCTAAATAACAAAATATTAGTAACAAAACGCGCTAAATCGTTATAATTTGCTTTTTTGTGCTTAATCTAATTCTTTTGATTAATTAAATTTACTTTAAATTCTAAGTGAGAAAACAGCTTTTTGGCAGCCATTTGAACGTTTAACTCTAAATAACAAAATATTAGTAACAAAACGCGCTAAATCGTTCTAATTTGCTTTTTTATGCTTAATCTAATTTCTTTTGACTAATAAAATTTACTTTTAAATTCTAAGTGAGAAAACAGCTTTTTGGGATGCATTTGAACGTTTAATACTAAATAACAAAATTTTAGTAACAAGACGCGGTAAATCGTTCTAATTTGCTTTTTTATGCTTAATCTAATTTCTTTTGACTAATAAAATTTACTTTTAAATTCTAAGTGAGAAAACAGCTTTTTGGGAGCCATTTCAACTTTTAATTATAAATAACAAAATTTGACTAACAAAACGCTCTAGTTCGTTCTAAATTGCTTATCTACGCCTAATCTAACTCATTTTCACTAAAAAAATTTACTTTTAAATTCTAAGTGAGAAAACAGCTTTTTGGGAGCCATTTGAACGTTTAATTCTAAATTACAAAATTTGACTAACAAAACGCTCTAATTCGTTCTAAATTGCTTATTTACGCATAATCTAACTCATTTTCACTAATAAAATTTACTTTTAAATTCTAAGTGAGAAAACAGCTTTTTGGCAGCCATTTGAACGTTTAATTATAAATAACAAAATATTAGTAACAAAACGCGCTAAATCGTTATAATTTGCTTTTTTATGCTTAATCTAATTTCTTTTGACTAATAAAATTTACTTTTAAATTCTAAGTGAGAAAACAGCTTTTTGGGAGCCATTTCAACTTTTAATTCTAAATAACAAAATTTGACTAACAAAACGCTCTAGTTCGTTCTAAATTGCTTATTTACGCTTAATCTAACTCATTACGCTTAATCTAACTTATTTTCACTAATAAAATTTACTATTAAATTCTAAGTGAGAAAACAGCTTTTTGGCAGCCATTTGAACGTTTAATTCTAAATAATAACAAAACGCGCTAAATCGTTCTAATTCGCTTTTTTAGGCTTAATCTAGTTTCTTTTGACTAATAAAATTTACTTTTAAATTCTAAGTGAAAAAACAGGTTTTTGGGAGCCATTTCAACTTTTAATTCTAAATAACAAAATTTGACTAACAAAACGCTCTAGTTTGTTCTAAATTGCTTATTTACGCCTAATCTAACTCATTTTCACTAAAAAAATTTACTTTTAAATTCTAAGTGAGAAAACAGCTTTTTGGGAGCCATTTGAACGTTTAATTCTAAATTACAAAATTTGACTAACAAAACGCTCTAATTCGTTCTAAATTGCTTATTTACGCATAATCTAACTCATTTTCACTAATAAAATTTACTTTTAAATTCTAAGTGAGAAAACAGCTTTTTGGCAGCCATTTGAACGTTTAATTATAAATAACAAAATATTAGTAACAAAACGCGCTAAATCGTTGTAATTTGCTTTTTTATGCTTAATCTAATTTCTTTTGACTAATAAAATTTACTTTTAAATTCTAAGTGAGAAAACAGCTTTTTGGGAGCCATTTCAACTTTTAATTCTAAATAACAAAATTTGACTAACAAAACGCTCTAGATCGTTCTAAATTGCTTATTTACGCTTAATCTAACTTATTTTCACTAATAAAATTTACTTTTAAATTCCAAGCCAGAAAACAGCTTTTTGGGAGCCATTTGAACGTTTAATTATAAATAACAAAATATTAGTAACAAAACGCGCTAAATCGTTCTAATTTGCTTTTTCATGCTTAATCTAATTTCTTTTGACTAATAAAATTTACTTTTAAATTCCAAGCCAGAAAACAGCTTTTTGGGAGCCATTTGAACGTTTAATTCTAAATAACAAAATTTTAGTAACAAAACGCGCTAAATCGTTCTAATTTGCTTTTTTATGCTTAATCTAATTTCTTTTGACTAATAAAATTTACTTTTAAATTCTAAGTGAGAAAACAGCTTTTTGGGAGCCATTTCAACTTTTAATTCTAAATAACAAAATTTGACTAACAAAACGCTCTAGTTCGTTCTAAATTGCTTATTTACGCCTAATCTAACTCATTTTCACTAAAAAAATTTACTTTTAAATTCTAAGTGAGAAAACAGCTTTTTGGGAGCCATTTGAACGTTTAATTCAAAATTACAAAATTTGACTAACAAAACGCTCTAATTCGTTCTAAATTGCTTATTTACGCATAATCTAACTCATTTTCACTAATAAAATTTACTTTTAAATTCTAAGTGAGAAAACAGCTTTTTGGCAGCCATTTGAACGTTTAATTATAAATAACAAAATATTAGTAACAAAACGCGCTAAATCGTTCTAATTTGCTTTTTTATGCTTAATCTAATTTCTTTTGACTAATAAAATTTACTTTTAAATTCTAAGTGAGAAAACAGCTTTTTGGGAGCCATTTCAACTTTTAATTCTAAATAACAAAATTTGACTAACAAAACGCTCTAGATCGTTCTAAATTGCTTATTTACGCTTAATCTAACTTATTTTCACTAATAAAATTTACTTTTAAATTCTAAGTGAGAAAACAGCTTTTTGGCAGCCATTTGAACGTTTAATATTAAATAACAAAATTTTAGTAACAAAACGCGCTAAATAGTTCTAATTCGCTTTTTTATGCTTAATCTAATTTCTTCTGACTAATAAAATTTACTTTTAAATTCCAAGCCAGAAAACAGCTTTTTGGGAGCCATTTGAACGTTTAATTATAAATAACAAAATATTAGTAACAAAACGCGCTAAATCGTTCTAATTTGCTTTTTTATGCTTAATCTAATTTCTTTTGACTAATAAAATTTACTTTTAAATTCTAAGTGAGAAAACAGCTTTTTGGGAGCCATTTGAACGTTTAATTCTAAATTACAAAATTTGACTAACAAAACGCTCTAATTCGTTCTAAATTGCTTATTTACGCATAATCTAACTCATTTTCACTAATAAAATTTACTTTTAAATTCTAAGTGAGAAAACAGCTTTTTGGGAGCCATTTGAACGTTTAATTCTAAATAACAAAATTTGACTAACAAAACGCTCTAATTTGTTCTAAATTGCTTATTTACGCATAATCTAACTCATTTTCACTAATAAAATTTACTTTTAAATTCTAAGTGAGAAAACAGCTTTTTGGCAGCCATTTCAACGTTTAATTATAAATAACAAAATATTAGTAACAAAACGCGCTAAATCGTTCTAATTTGCTTTTTTATGCTTAATCTAATTTCTTTTGACTAATAAAATTTACTTTTAAATTCTAAGTGAGAAAACAGCTTTTTGGGAGCCATTTCTACTTTTAATTCAAAATAACAAAATTTGACTAACAAAACGCTCTAGATCGTTCTAAATTGCTTATTTACGCTTAATCTAACTCATTTTCACTAATAAAATTTACTTTTAAATTCTAAGTGAGAAAACAGCTTTTTGGCAGCCATTTCAACGTTTAATTATAAATAACAAAATATTAGTAACCAAACGCGCTAAATCGTTCTAATTTGCTTTTTTATGCTTAATCTAATTTCTTTTGACTAATAAAATTTACTTTTAAATTCTAAGTGAGAAAACAGCTTTTTGGGAGCCATTTCTACTTTTAATTCAAAATAACAAAATTTGACTAACAAAACGCTCTAGATCGTTCTAAATTGCTTATTTACGCTTAATCTAACTCATTTTCACTAATAAAATTTACTTTTAAATTCTAAGTGAGAAAACAGCTTTTTGGCAGCCATTTGAACGTTTAATTATAAATAACAAAATATTAGTAACAAAATGCGCTAAATCGTTCTAATTTGCTTTTTTATGCTTAATCTAATTTCTTTTGACTAATAAAATTTACTTTTAAATTCTAAGTGAGAAAACAGCTTTTTGGGAGCCATTTCTACTTTTAATTCAAAATAACAAAATTTGACTAACAAAACGCTCTAGATCGTTCTAAATTGCTTATTTACGCTTAATCTAACTCATTTTCACTAATAAAATTTACTTTTAAATTCTAAGTGAGAAAACAGCTTTTTGGCAGCCATTTGAACGTTTAA